>JAJEOU010002694.1:58834-168649 GCA_021534815.1 Acrocephalus arundinaceus | reverse complement strand
CAGCACAGCAGCAGGAACGACGTAGACCTCCTCCTCGGTGGTGTCCCCAGGCGTCTACAGGGAGCAACGGAGGCGGCGTGCGACCCCCCCCGAGCTCCCCCAATTTTTAATAAAGGCAATCAAAGGAGTAAAAACGATCTCCTGCCCTTGTTTATTTCTAACACTATCAGCAGAAAACATCCATCCAGCTCCTGGCAGGAAAGGATTGAGTACATGTACTTTGTGCTTGCTTTGAGAAATATCTTAATAAAAGACATCCACAGCCCTCACCACCACCCCCATCCCCCTTCTTTTCCCTCAGTTTATTGCTGACCATGACCTCACAAGGCATAGGAGATCCCTTGGGTCAGTCCAGCCCAGCTGTCCCCTCCCTGTGCCGTCAGGAACACTTTTCCACCCCCAGCCCATTGTCTGGGGGGGTGGCAGACATGCCCTGGGCAGAGGTCAGGGCAGGGCTGGCAATGTCAGGGCAGAGCCAGGGGGGCAGCAGGATGGGAGTGTGAAGCCTGCAGGGACACAGCAGCAGCTGTGGGACAGTGCATGACAAGCTGTGCTGGACATGGCCAAGGGCCCTGGCAGGGCTGGCAGTGCCCAGGAGAAGCCAAGTCCTGGTGTCCTGGGCCACAGCAGCCTCTGTGCCACCAAGGACACTGAGGAGACACCTTGTCCTAAGGCCCTGGGGCCTCCTGGCACAGCCCCAGCAAGGCTGGGCACTGTCAGCCCCTTGTCCTGCCCTCAGCATCCCCCTCCCATGCCAGTGGCCTCCAGGATGTGCTGGAAGGAGTCCCTGGGGAAGGAGCCTTGGTCAGCAATGGCCCTGGGGGGCTCCTTCATGCTGCCAGGGACTGCAGGTTTTTCCAAGGCCTTTGGGTTTGGCTTCTGCCTTGGAGTCTCTGAGAGGTTTTTGCAATCCTGGCCTCCAATTCTCTGCTGAAATTAGTCCCTTGAGATTCTTTGTCAATAACAACACTCAATGGGGCCCATTAATGCTTCAAGGTATGTGGTGGTATGTTGAAGTTTCTTACGATAACTAATGATCATAAGTTCTGTACTCCCCTGTTCCTTTTAAGTTAATGGTTTATTCCTAAAGTTGTACCCTTCCCCGAGCTGTCCATCTACCCTGGACCTGCCCCTTTTTCCAGACTGTTCCTTGTCAGTCTTCCCCATGGGCCAAACCCTCCCTTAACCCCTCCTTGGAATTCCCCTAAAGCAGGACGCCCCATTGGGCCATGTGAGCCTCCCTCCTCCCCCAGTCTCCCCCATTGGTGCTGGATTGTGTCACCCCATGCTGAGATCCTCCCACTCTCTTCCCTGATTTGGCTGCATTCAGGTTCCCACCCCTTGGACCTCCCCAGTTTGTAAGTTGTTGTACCTCAGGTACTGGGTCCTGTCTGTCTTATCCCTTCAGGAGTTTGTTCCTTCACTAAACCTCGTGGATTAAACAAGCAGAAGGATTTCCTCCTCATTCTTGTCTCTGGCCTGTGCTTGCTAACAACATTATGTTTTAGGGAGACAGCTCAAAGCTGCTGCTGCTGCCATCACTTTGCTTGGGAGCAGGGTCCCCCCTGGCAGCAGTGTTGGGGTGGCAGAGCTGGTCCAGCACAGCATCAGAGGCTGGTGATCCAGCAGGACAGGTTCCCAGGGAGGTGGTCAATGCCCCATCCCTGGAAACATTCCAGTCCAGCTGGGACAGGGCTCTGAACAACCTGAGCGGCTCAAAGATGTCCCTGCTCATGGCAGGGGTTTGGATGAGATGAGCACTGCAGAGCTCTTCCCATGCAAACCATTCCAGGATTGCATGGGGAGAAGGGGCTGCTCCCTGGACTCCATGCACTGCCTTGACTCCTCCTTGTCTCTGCTGGAGCCCACATGCAGCAGCCAAAGGCAGCCCCCTCTCTGGCCTTTCCTGGCCCTGCCTTCCCCAGGGGCTGCCAGAGCCAGGCTGGCCCAGGTGACCTTGAGGCTTTGCAGGGCTCAGGCGCAGCGGCTGTGCCAGGCTCAGGGCTGAGGTCACACTCTGCGGGCTGGGGCAGAGTCCAGGCAGAAAGGAGCCCTGAAGCAGCAGCAGCAGCTCTGCAGTGCTGGCCACCAGGCCGGGCTGCCAAGGGAGGCTTGTGGCCATGGCCTGGGAGCAGCTGCTGCTGCCAAAGTGCCTTTGGTGCCTCAGGCTCTCCCTGGCACAGCTCTCAGCACGGCACTCTGCACTTGTGCCCGAGGCCTTCACTGTCTTGGGGCTGGCCTGGGGCTTTTCCTGCAGTGGGATCTTCCCTGGTGCTGGCACAGGAAAGGCAGTTCCTGCTTGAGCAGGAGGCTTTGCCAGCAATGGGGTCCAAAAACTCCAACAAAGCCTTGTTTACTTCAAAACTGCTTCCCAGGGCACTCTCTTCTAATAAGTGTTTTATCTCTTTTAATGTGGAGTAAATAGGTCTCTTTAATTTAATCTGTGGAGTAAGTAAATCTTTCTGTCTAATCCTGATCAGAATCAATCATAGCTGTATTTATAGAAATATATCTAGTATTCCATTGTTAATCCTGTGGGACAAATTGCATTTTGGTTCAATTCCACCTTTCCAATCTTTTACACATTAAGCCTTGACAAAGTCTGGGACTAGGATTGGATCCAGCATCTCCCAGTCTCATCTCTTAGATGGAAATTTAAAAGTCTAGGCATCCTGGAAGGGTTTGAGGATCCATGGTGGCTGTTGGGTGTCATTTCTTCACCTCATGACACAGCAACAGTTTCTCCAATGAAGAAATCAAGCTTTAGCCTGAAGCTCCCACTCTGCCCATGACAGGAACTCCTGCGAGTGTCTGGGACATCCCGGCTCTTTGGCAGCCTGGGGACTCCTGGGATGTCACCGTAGAGCCCCCGTGAGTGCCTGTGACAGATGGGTGCCTTTGCAGCCCAAGGTGCCCTGGGATGTCCCCATGGAATGGCTGTGACTGCCTGTTGGGGGTTAGCCTTGTTTCTTTTTTCACCTATAGAATTTTTTCCCAAGAGTTGCAAGGTAATTGATGGCCGGGTACTTATGAGTGATCAGGTGAAGACAAAAGCATGGAAGGTAGCACTTAGCTACACCCTTGTCTCCGGGAGTTTTTCCCCGAGGGGGAGGGAGAGAAAGACGGGGGCTGGGGGGGGGGGGGCAGCTTCACTTTTGGTGTGGTCTGTGTCGGGGGCGGACGCGGCTGCCGTGGCTGTGTGGGTTTCTCACTGGCACCGCCGGGATCTGATCCTGGAGAGAAAGCTGCCGTCGTCTCCTCGTGTGCCCAGATCCGGATTCCTTTTTTTTGCTGCCCTGCTGGAGCTGCCTCGGCTGGGCATCCTGCCCCACTGCCTCGGCGTTGTTTTGGAGCTGCTGCACCGCGGGCCCGCGCTGGCCTTCTTGCCAGACGTCTCTGCCCTCCAGTGACCACCGACTGAGCTCCGAACTTCATCCGATCCACCAGCCCGGGATTCCCCACCGTTCCAGCTTGGTACTTTTCTTTGAAGTCCCCCAGAGACCAGACTGCCCCGGGTTTTGTGGGACCAAGCTCCGTCAAGGTCCCTGGTTCTGTTTTCGCTATTAATTGCTGTAGTTGTTGTTGTTTGCCCTGTTATACCTATTAGTAAAGAACTGTTATTCCTATTCCCATATCTCTGCCTGAGAGCCGTTTTTAATTTTCTAAATTATAATAATTTGAGGGAAGGGGATTTGAATTATCCATTCCAAGAGAGGCCCTGCCTCTCTGTAGCAGATACCTGTCTTCTTTCAAAACCAAGACAGATTTTGGTGCCCAGACGTGGGGCTTGAGGGCATTGAGAGAAAAAAGGGAATAACAGTTCTTAAGTGACCTAATTTCTTGTTCATTCTTGTTCACTGGATATAGAAACCTTGATAAGTAATGCCATGTGGTCTAACTTATCCTGGTTCGGGTGGCATGTGGTTGTGGCTTTATTTTGCCCATTTGCAGGCCTTTTCCTAAACATGGGCCCTATAACAAAAGCTACTGTGGCTGTTATTCAGTTTGTTTTATGGGCTGACAAGGTGAGGAATTCACTGATTTTTAACTTGCTCTGGACAGCAGGCACGTGGATACGTGGCTATCACATACTAAGTGGGTGTATTTGGGGTTACTTTAAGAATGGTACTTTCTGTGAGGAAATGACAGTGAGAGAAGTTTTCCAGACCTTTAGCCAGTTCCTTATGCCTACTCTACCAGCTTTTGAAGAGTTCAAATTCCCTCTAGAAACTAACCAAATGTTGCTGATGATCCTAGCTTATTTAGCTTTCAAAGATAAGGTGAGGTCAATTTGGAGCACGGCACAGACTAGAGATATTGCTGTGGGGCCTGACACTGCCCCAGAGGCTAGAGATACTGCTGTAGGGCCTGATACTGCCCCAGAGACTAGAGATACTGCTGTAGGGCCTGATACTGTCCCAGAAACTGGGAATGCTGCCATAGAGCCTGATACTGCCCCAGAGACTGGGGATGCTGGCCCACTGCCTGACCCTGCCCCGCAGCCCACCCCAGAAATGAACCACCCCAGTTGGGTGGGGGTTCTAGTGAAAGAGATACGTGAGATGGGCCAGGTGCTGAAAGAATACACTTCCCCAGCTGGTGAGAAGCCCTCCCCTTGCCCTGAAAAGGGAGAATCCGATAGTGCAGCAGTGGAACCCACAGAGGTTACAACCGTCCAGTTTCCAGCTGAACCACAGGACCAGTCACAACCAGCTGCAGTTGCCCCTGTGGAAACAAAGAAGTATAAGATGAAATCAGAGCACCCAGGTAATAAGGATAAGAAAGGAGGGCCCTCACAGCCCACAGGGGAACCAGAGGTTGAGATTACCATCGAGTCCCTGACTTATGAAAGCCTACGTAATCTGCAAAAAGATATTGCACGACGGGGACGTGAGGCTTATACAACTTGGTTACTTCGGGTTTGGGACCTTATAGGCACAAGCGTGCAACTGGATGGTGGTGAGGCAAGGAATTTGGGACCCTTGACCCAGGACTCAGGGGTGAATCAAGTATTTGTAAGGGAGCAAGGGCCCCTTCCCCTCTGGGAGCGACTTCTAATGAGTATAAGGAAGAGGTTTGTCCACAGAGACAGAATGCAGCAGCACCATTATAGAAGTCAGTGGAAGACCCTTGAGGAAGGGATCCAACAGCTGAGGGAAGTGGCAATATTAGAGGTACTCTTTGGGAGGGGTGGACAGCATGACAATGACCCTGACAAGGTCAGGTGCACAGGGCAGATGTTGTGGAACCTGGCAAGTAAAGGACCATCTCAATACACCACCTTCATTGCAATGATCAATCCTGATAGCAACCGGGAGACAGTGGGTTCTGTCGCCAACAGGCTCAGAAATTATGAGAGCATGATCAGTGGCCCAGTGCAGGCTCAGGTATCTGCAGTAGTTAAGGAACTCAAAGAGGAGATAAGGGAGGTGAGGGAGGAGATGAGGAGGAACAGTTCCCATGCGGCACCGGTGCGAGTCACAGGCCCCAGAGCCAGAGCCCAACGCCCTCCAGCTAGAGAGAGAGGGTACACTCCAAGGGCTGACCTGTGGTTTTTCTTGCGTGACCATGGGGAAGACATGGGAAGGTGGGATGGAAAACCCACTTCTGCCCTGGCAGCACGGGTGCGTGAGCTCAAGGAGAGAAACACTAACCGAGGGGGTCCCACTAAAATGAAAGTAGCCTCAACCTCCCATGACCGAGCCACCAGGTATTATAGAAGTGAAGATGATATGTCAGATCCCCTTGAAGGAGCCTCTACAATGTATGCCCAGGAAGGGAATAATAACCAGTGCTAGAGGGGCCCTGCCTCTAGCCAGGAAGAGGCACGGGAAAACCGAGTCTTTTGGACTGTGTGGATTCGATGGCCTGGCACATCAGAGCCACAGAAATATGAAGCTTTGGTAGATACTGGTGCACAGTGTACCCTGATGCCATCGGGACATGTGGGGGCAGAACCCATTTCCATTGCTGGAGTGACAGGGGGATCACAGCAACTGACTCTGGTGGAAGCCGAGGTGAGCCTGACCAGGAAGGAGTGGCAGAAACATCTGATTGCAACCGGCCCAAAGGCCCCGTGTATCCTGGGCATTGACTTCCTCAGGAATGGGTATTACAAAGACCCTAAGGGACTCAGATGGGCTTTTGGAATAGCTGCTGTGGAGGCAGAGGGCATCAAGAAATTGAACACCTTGCCTGGACTGTCAGAGAACCCATCTGCAGTAGGACTCCTGAAGGTAGAAGAACAACAAGTACCAGTTGCCACCTCGACGGTGCACCGCCGGCAGTATCGGACCAATCGAGATGCCGTGATCCCCATCCACAAGATGATCCGGGAGCTGGAGAGCCAAGGAATGGTCAGCAAAACCCACTCACCCTTCAACAGCCCCATCTGGCCTGTGCGCAAGTCTGATGGAGAATGGAGACTGACTGTGGACTATCGTGCATTGAATGAGGTGACACCACCACTGAGCGCTGCTGTGCCGGACATGCTGGAACTCCAGTATGAGCTGGAGTCCAAGGCAGCGAGGTGGTACGCCACTATTGACATTGCTAATGCATTTTTCTCCATTCCTCTGGCTGCAGAGTGCAGGCCTCAGTTTGCGTTCATATGGAGGGGCGTGCAGTACACCTGGAACCAACTGCCCCAGGGGTGGAAGCACAGTCCCACCATCTGCCATGGACTGATCCAGGCTGCACTGGAAAAGGGCGAGGCTCCGGAACATCTGCAGTATATTGATGACATCATTGTGTGGGGCAACACGGCAATGGAAGTGTTTGAGAAAGGGGAGAAGATCATTCAGATTCTCATGGAAGCCAGGTTTGCCATCAAGAAAAGTCAAGGGACCTGCCCGAGAGACCCAGTTCTTAGGGGTAAAGTGGCAAGATGGACGTCGCCAGATACCCACAGAAGTAATCAACAAGATCACCGCAATGTCTCCACCGACCAGCAAGAAGGAAACAAGCTTTCCTAGGTGCCATAGGCTTTTGGAGAATGCACATTCCTGAGTACAGCCAGATTGTGAGCCCTCTCTACCTGGTTACCCGCAAGAAGAATGATTTCTACTGGGGCCCTGAACAGCAGCAAGCCTTTGCCCAGATCAAGCAGGAGATCGCTCATGCGGTAGCCCTTGGCCCAGTGAGAACAGGACCAGATGTGAAGAATGTGCTCTACTCAGCAGCCGGGAACAATGGTTTGTCCTGGAGCCTTTCGCAGAAGGTGCCTGGGGTAACTCAAGGCCGACCACTGGGATTCTGGAGCCGAAGTTATAGAGGGTCTGAAGCCAACTACACTCCCACAGAGAAGGAAATCTTGGCCGCCTATGAAGGAGTTCAAGCTGCCTCGGAGGTGATTGGTACAGATGCGCAACTCCTCCTGGCACCCCGACTGCCTGTGCTGGGGTGGATGTTTAAAGGAAAGGTTCCCTCTACCCACCATGCCACCGACGCCACATGGAGCTAGTGGATTGCCCTCATTACACAACACGCCCGAGCTGGGAAACTGAATCGCCCTGAAATTGTGGAAATAATTACAAGCTGGCCCGAAGGGGAAAGTTTCAGCGTTGCAGATGAAGAACAAGAACCAGTGACTCGGGTTGAGGAAGCTCCGCCATACAACCAGCTGCCGGCAGAGGAAGCACGTTACGCTTTATTCACCGACGGTTCCTGCCGTGTCATAGGGATGAGTCGGAGATGGAAAGAAGCTGTATGGAGCCCCACATGACAGGTTGCAGAGGTCACTGAAGGAGAGGGTGGATCCAGTCAATTTGCTGAACTCAAAGCCATTCAACTGGCCCTAGATATTGCTGAGAGAGAGGGGTGGCCAAGGCTCTACCTCTATACCAATTCATGGATGGTAGCCAGTGCTCTGTGGGGATGGCTGAAGAGGTGGAAAGAGGCTAATTGGCAGCATGGAGGGAAACCAATCTGGGCTGCTGAGGACTGGAAGGACATCGCTACCAGGGTAGGAAGACTACCTGTGAAAATCCGCCACGTAGATGCCCATGTCCCCAAGAGCAGAGCTAATGAGGAGCATCAAAACAACAAGCAGGTAGATCGGGCAGCAAAAATAGAGGTGTCAAAGATTGATTTAGATTGGGAACACAAGGGAGAGTTGTTTTTAGCACGATGGGCCCATGATGCCTCAGGTCACCAAGGTCGAGATGCCACCTACAAGTGGGCACGAGACCAGGGGGTGGATCTCACCATGGACAGCATCTCTCAAGTTATCCGAGACTGTGAGACGTGCGCTGCCATCAAGCAAGCCAAGCGGATGAAGCCCCTCTGGTATGGGGGGCGGTGGTCTAAGTACAAGTATGGGGAGGCCTGGCAGATTGATTATATCACAGTGCCTCAAACCCGCCAGGGCAAGCGCCATGTGCTGACCATGGTAGAAGCCACCACTGGATGGTTAGAAACCTACCCTGTGTCCCATGCTACAGCCCGCAACACCATCCTGGGCCTTGAAAAACAGGTCCTTTGGAGGCACGGTACTCCCGAGAGAATTGAGTCAGACAACGGAACTCATTTCAAAAATAATCTTATTAAAGCCTGGGCTAGGGAACATGGCATTGAGTGGGTATATCATATCCCATACCATGCACCAGCTGCAGGTAAAGTAGAGAGATACAATGGGTTGTTAAAAACCACCCTGAAAGCATTGGGTGGGGGATCCCTAAAAAACTGGGAGCAGCACCTAGCAAAGGCCACCTGGTTAGTTAACACCCGAGGTTCCACCAACCGAGCAGGTCCTGCCCAGTCTCAGCTCCTTAATATAGTAGTTGGAGATAAAGCCCCAGTGGCCCATGTTAGAGGTTTGTTGGGAAAGACAGTATGGATCAACCCTGCCTCGAGTACAGATAAACCCATCCGTGGGGTTGTCTCTGCTCAAGGACCGGGCTATACATGGTGGATAATGCAGGAAGATGGAACAACACGATGTGTACCTCAGGGAGATCTGAATGTGGGGTAAGATTCATATGTGTGTTAAATCAGTCAGATATGGAACAAAAGAGATGTGTAAGTGTCAAGGATCTGAGCAAGTAGGACAGATGGAAATGTGTAAGTGTTGGAAGTCTGAGTAAGTGGAATGAAGTTTTATTGTGTGTCCACGATGTAGGATAAGGGGTGGAATGTCCTGGGTTGGCAGGCAACTTCTACTCTATATCCTACATCGTGGGGCTCTGTTTTGTCTAGCGGTTGTTTCTCTTCCCCCTCGGCGAGGACTGTGGCTGATAGGCGGGTCCTCGCTGGGGCGGGGGGGGGGAAACGGCTGCGGGCTCCCTTACTTTCACTTTTTGGCTGGCAGCTTGCTCTCTGCTTGGCGTGCTTGCTCTTCTGCTCGCTACTATCGCTATTCTTTTCTAGGTTTTTTCTCTTCCTTTTTTCTTTCCCCTTCCCAAAGATTAGGACCGGCTCTGGACTGACCTGACCTCGCCTGACCTGAGGAAGTTCCGGAATTTCCAGGGCTCGACACAGAAGATCTGCGCCTCTTCCCACACAGTATCTGTTTCCTTCTTTGTTTTTCCTTTTGTGTGGGGAGTGTTGTTAATAAAATAGGTTTTTCCACTTTCCCTCCAAGGAGTTTTTCTTCCCTCCTGAACCCAGGTCTGGGAGTGGGGGAGGGGTGGTGGACGTTTGTCTTAGGGGTTCTCCCCCTAACCTGTTCCAAACCGGGACACATGGCTAAGAGGCAAAGGTTTCTTGAATTTAATTCTTTCCATTCTTATTTAGTTATCTAATTGGGTGTTAGTTCATGGCTGAGAAGCAAAGGTTTCTGGAATTTAATTCTTTTCATTCTTATTTAGCTATCTAATTTTTCTTGGTCAAGAAAGATTTCCAAAAGAAAAGGGAATGACAAAGTCTTGCCCCACAGTGAGGATGAGAGGTGTGAGCCTGTGCTGGTTACCTTTGGTTGTTCCTTTTCCTTGGGAAGAATGCCTCGTGCAGGGGCATTTGTGGTGATGTTTTGTAGGTTCTAACAGGCTTTGTTGGGTTGGAAAGAAGAGAAGAGTGTTTGGAGAATTGCCACCGAAGGCAAAGTGTCCCGTGCAGGGAGGGGCACACCAGAGGTGTCTCTGTTGCAGCAGCAGATGTGGGCTCTGCCTCTTTTGGGTTGGAAGGCCAAGGCAAAGCCAGGGCTGGGCTGCAGCTGCTGCTGCTGCTGCTGTGTGAGCCCTGCCCTGCATGTGGGCGCTGCCAGAGCTGTGTGTGGGGATGGGCTGGAGCTGCAGCTTCCTTGGCCTTTTGTTTGACAGATTCAGTCTTTGGATTAGGAATCTCATTTCTCTTAACTCTTGCCTCTTCCCAGACTTGCCTGGAGAGTGATTGCTGGCACAGGCCTTTTTGCAGAATATTGGACGTGTTGGCCAAAGAATGTCTCTCTTTCTCTTGCTGTGCAGACCCATTGCCTACAGTACATTTGTGATTGAGGAAGGGCAGACTCAAGGTGGGGAGTGGGATTTTCTGGATTTAACAATCTCTTCTTCTCAAGTGGGATGTCTTTTGTCTTTTGTAAACTCACATACAGCAGTTTGCAAAAGCATTTTATTCCATACAAAAAAGGAAACCTTGCAGGCTCTGAACCATCTTTAGAATCTTTAGGATTCTGATGGATGGGCTATTGCAGAAGAGATGAATATTCTGCAGCTGGTCATGGTGGGAATATCTTTCTGTACAAAGGTAATTTGCGGGTGCCTAAACTTGGGCATTTCCTTCCTCAGTGGAATAGAAACACTGCTTGGTTGTCTGACTTTTCTTGTCTTTTGGGTTGGTTTTCTTTTCTACCCTCCAAAGTGACAGATTTTTGGCACTGGGAAATTTGGTCCTGGAAATACCCTGGGTCCATCAATGTTTGCCTGGGTCCTACATATGGGGCAGCAGCAGAGGGCTCCAGAAAGCACCACCTTATGATGGACTGTCTGAGCGGTTGGGTGGGGCTGGCAAGACTCCCAGGCAGAAATGTGAGCTTTGCGTGTGGGTTTGCAGCTCACAGCCCTGGGCAGTGCTGGGAGCGAGCTCTGCCCTTGCTGACAGCCACGTTGGCAACAAGGAGAGCCCCTGGCTTTCTGCTGGCTGATTTCTTACAGCCCATGGCAAAAGCCAGGGTCAGAGCATGAGGGCACGTCCCCTCACTTGGTGTCTTCTGCTTTTCTGCATTCCTGTTTTGCCTCAAAGGTCATTTTGTGAGAGCTTCAGTTTCACCTTGACCACCCAAATCCTGAGATTAAAATGCTTGCCATGTGGACCGTGTGGGCACTGTTCCCTTTGTGTTACCCTGGGTCAATATGCAGCCTTTGGGGTGAAGAACAGTTAGTGTATCCCTGATGTGATTCCAAGAAAATGCTGAGTGATCTTTGGGTTCCTTTCTCTCTGTTTTTCTTTCAAGGGGAATATTAATGTTGCCCCTGAGTCTTCAGGAGAGGACACCATGAACAGGGCTGCAGCAGAGGAAGCTCCATCTGGCACCGAGAGCTGCGGGAACAGTTCCCCAGAGCCCGAGGAGCCTGGTAAGGAGAGAGCCCCCATTGGTTTAGAGAGGTGTGAGACGGCTGCTCTGAGCCTGCCTGTGACAGGAGAGGAGATCAGAAGAGTTGAGTTCTTGTCTGCAGGGCTGGTGCTTCCTGCTGCCTTTAGTTCCAATCCTGCACTGGCACTGAGTCCTCTGCTGTGGCAAGAGAGCAGGGACTAAACCTGACCTGGTGGGAGTTGTGTCACCAACCTGCGTGTCCCAATTTGGTTTGTAACTCAGCTCACAGCACCCTTCAGCTTCAGCCATTTCAGCGAGGGCTGAGGTGTCTCTGTCAGCACAGAGAAAGAACAAGGCTGGGCTTCTTTGGGGGAGCTGGGGCTGTCTGTGTTTCAAGCTCTTGTGGGTGCCATTTGCACTGTGAGTGCTGAGACTTTATTGAGGTACTTGAATGCTTTACACAGTTTTGGGAACTTAGCAGGATCCCTGTTCTCTAAAGAGCAGGCTTCAAATTCCCTAGTGAGAGTCTGCCTTTCAGGCCATCTTTTACAGTCCGTGATAGAAGGACAATTGCTGCCCAAGGGAAACGTGCACAAGGGCCAATATTGACTCAGTGTTCTCTTTTCTTCCCAGATCCCACATGTTGTTGTCTCCTGGAGGGGTGCCCTGCATGGCAGGAAGAGACAGAGGGACAGCCTGTGACTACCAGGCAGGTAGCATCCCTCTGTCTATAGAGATATGTTTAGAATTATATAGTCATATTTACCTATCGATATAATTGTTATTTATAAAAATACAGTATATTTATAGTATATATAGATTAAGATTTAGATTTATATATTTACAATCATGTATGCATAATTATATTTATAGATATACATAGATACATATATCTATGGGGATAGTTACATTTATATATATATAGAGAGAGAGTTATTTTTATAAATGTGCATAGTTACATACTTATAACTGCATGGGTCTTTAGGTACATAGATTAGTATCTGTAAAGGTACAGACTAGTTTTAACCTCTTTCCCTCTCTCCCTTTGTCCTTTTCCCCCTGTGCCCCCTCTTTCCCTGTCCCTGTGCTGGGTCCCAGCTGGCGGCCGGGCCGGGCGGGGCAGCAGTTCCAGCCCCGGGGGTCCCTGGAGTGGTGGCAGCTGCCGGTGGCCCCAGCCAGTGTCCCCTGAGGAGCTGCTGAAGGACGGTGAGACAGAGGGGCCTGAGGGGGCTGAGGAGGCGGTGACACTGCAGGGACAGTGACCTTGAGGTGCTGGGAGGACTGAGGGGTGTGGGGTAGCAGAGGGCAATGGTGGCACTGAGGTGACAGGGAAGTGGCACAGGCTGAGGGGAGTGGCAGGTCTAAGGGGACAGGATGGGTCAGAAGGGATTGAGTGCGGTGAGAGGACTGTGAGGGGCTGAAGAAACTGAAGGGGGCCGGGGCTTTGCCCAGGGGACGGTGGGGCTGAGGGGATCGAGGGGGCCAGCAGGGAGCACAGAAGGCTCTGGGACTGCAGCTCTGCCAGGCCTGGGAACCAATTCCAGAGCCTCCACTTTTGTCACAGCTGCCCTGAAGACCTTGAGGACAGGAGGAGACTGACAGGAGGCAGCAGGGAGAAGCTGAAGGCCACCAGCAAGAGCAGTGGACAGGGAGCTGCTTCTGCCATCCGAGAGCCCGGTGAGGCCACAGGGCCGCTGAGGCAGGGTGGGGCTGAGGGTGGTGTGGGCTTTGGCCATGGGCTTTGGCCAAACTTTTTCTTTCTAACCCTCCTGGGGAGGTGCTGAGATTTTCCTTTCCCTGCCTGAAGGGCAGGTGTTGCCAATGGAAATGTCCTGATCCTGACTCAGTGTTCCCTTTTCTTCCCAGATGTCCCACCTGCTGTCCCTGTCCAGGAGAGCTGCTCTGCACGGCAGGAAGCAAGGATGGTCCTCCGTTGATTTTTTAGCCTTCTGATGTTTTTATAGCTTTTGAATTCTTTCTCACACAAGTTTTATAAATAGAAATCATGTTTGTGAAAATACTAGTTATGTTTTCATTCCTCTTTTGAGGAGGGAATTATTGATGGACTTTTGGTTTCACTAATGGGATTTGAAAGGTGGCAACCTAAACTTCCAATCCATGGTCTGGATGAAAAGTTGGATATTTAGATGTGTAGTTACCCATTCACAGAGAGTTTGTATTATGTATCAATTTATATATATATTTTATGTAAAATGTTGTATTTAATCTATATTTACTTCTATATATGGAAGTGGTTATATATGTGTATCTTTCTATTTAAACATTGATGAAGATGTATAGTTGTGTAATTGTATCGATTGAGTTCTTGGTAGAGATCTTTTTACATACAGATACTGATATTTTTGTATTCCTAGAAGGGCTTTTAAGCTTGTAGTAATATGTAATAAATTAGGTTGTTAAACACCTAATTGTTCTTTGTGTATAGTGAGTTGTTGTAGAGGTTGACAATAAATGAAATTTCTGTTAACTGAGGTTGGTATTTGTATATTTTTACATAGCATTGTTGTAAAAATCTAATAAATTCCTTTTTTAACTTTAATTGAGATCTGCATAGTTATGTATTATCAGTGTGGGTGTAGCAATTTGAAATAAATGACATTTTTCATGTGAAATCAATTCTTTTGTATTTGTCGATCAGCAGTGCAGCTGTCGCAATCTGCAAGAAATCACAATTGTCAGCTGTGCTGGGTGTTTTGTGATTGGTGCTGCCCAGAGCAATGAGCAGATGGAAATGCTGGAGGATTTGGGCCTTGAAAATCTCCAGCCATTCCCAGTACATGCCCCACTTGCACTCAGGCTGGCCCAGGAAAGCGCAGATTTGGGATGGCAGCAGAGCCACACGTTGGCTCAGAACTCGCTGCAAAGGCCTGCTGAGAAAACTGCGGGACTGCACGGAGCGTCCAACTCCAACCAGAGCCACCCAGGGAGGACAAATCCACCCCCATGGCACGGGCAGCTCTTTAGCAAGAGCTCCAAGTGTCCCTCTGAAGGTCACCCTGGAGCCCAGAAGCCAACAGAGATCTCTTGGAACCCTGGGCACTGAGAATTTCAGACTTGCTGTGCTCACAGGCACTGACCCCAAAGGAAACTGCATTTGATCTGAGGCCTTGGAAAAGGCTTCCAAAATTGAATGATAGCCCTGGGATTAGGGGTGTGTGGTTTGATTAGAAGTGTGTAATATCACATGGTGGAAAACTTGGAGTTAAAGGTTTTTGTATATAGTAATCTATATGTAAAGCAAGATGGAGGATTTAGGGTGTAGACTAAGTCCTTTTCAACTTTATTCTTCATGCGTTTGGGTGATATTTTGTAATTGGGTAAGAAAATCCACATTGTGGACCATGGGTGGTTGGTTATTGGGTTAAAAGGAAAATAATTTAGGTGTCATTTCATAATTGGACAGTTTGTTCTTAAAAGACCTTGGAAAGAGATAGAGACAGAGCCATTTTCTACTTTGTTAGCTAGAACTCACAGCTTGTGAGAATTGTAACATAGATGAGAATTAATAAACATCTGAGTCCGAACATGAAATCTGTCTCTCGAGCATTTTATCCAGGCTCTAAGAGAAAAAGAAGACAAAATGCCACAGGGACCCTGAGCCAGCTCTGCTGCCTTTGGCAGCACTTTGGCAAAAGAGCTGCAGTAAGGGGGAGGCAACAGTGACTGTGACTGCTGCAGGCTGGGGATGCAGGAAGGGCCATGGACACTTGTGCTGAGATGCTCCAGAATCCAGAAGGATGCTGGAGAACTGGGAAGCACCAAGTTCTCACAGCCACTCCAAGGATGGAAGCCCTTGGTGTGAAGTTCCCTGGAGGAACTGGCAGGGAGTTGCTGCAGGGATCAGCAGGAGCAGAATGCAGCAGGATCTGCTCCTTTTCCTGGCTCTGTGTGCAGGTCACAGGCAGTGGTGGCCCCTGCTCCCACAGAGCCCTTGCCCATGGAGGCTGCAGGGGAAAAGCAATCCCATGGCAAAGAGAGAGAGGCTTTGCACTTGAAGTCCAGTGCTCTTGTGTTTTGGGCTTGAATGGCTCTCATGCCAAAGCACAGCAGGTAAGAAGGGCTTAGGGAGGCAGAGCCTTTAGAGGAAAAGAGAGATCAGGCACTCACATGCCTGAAACGCCTTCAGCTACAATAAACCTTTTCTAGTATTTATATATCATTATATATAAAATATAATATAGTATAATATAATATAATGTAATAAACCTGTGATAACCCAGTCTGCTTGCTGTGTACTGATACACTTTGTAGCAGTGAACATTATAGGCAATGCCAGATTCTTATTTAGCATCATGGCACGCTGCTGCTTCATTGCAGAACTGCCTCAGTGTGGAGAAAATCAGCCTAATTTATTGTCAGTTTAAGTAGATGCAGTGAGAAACAGTGATACGGATTCAAAGAGATTTTCTAACCTCATCATCCACAGGGAATTTTGTGCTGCCTTTTCTTCATTGTATGCACAACATTTTTGAGTTGTTCTGTATCCTTCAGGGAGGTATCCACTAGTGACCAAAAAAGAAAAGGGGCATTTTGGCACTCATTCTCTTTTAACACATATTTGCACTAAGCTGTAGCTTAAACTAAGAAACTTAGTAACTTAGTACACTTAGATTTTCTTTAGTCATGTACTGTGGAATAAATGGCAGAGGAGCAGGCACTATCCAAGCTGTAAGAACAGCAAGTTCTTGGTCTTAACATTGTGTACAAGAAAGCACCACAATCTGAATGATTCACCTCTTAGGTAAAACCAGAATGGCTCATGGTGTAAAACTAGCAGCTGATGGAAATAACCAATGTCCCTGGGCTGGGGCAGAAGCCTGGGAGTCCAACGCTTGGAAAAAGACAGCTGGCAAAGGCAGCCCAAGCTGCAGGCAGGCATTGGCTCAAGGCAAGAGGGAGCTTGTGTTGTGTTTTATCTCCTTTTTGCCAGTCAGGATTAAATGCTCGAGACAATGTTTTGTGTTCGGACTCAGATGTTTGTTAATTCTTATTTATATTACAGTCCCACAAATAGTGAGTTCTACAACACTTCCAGCTAACAAATCAAAAATGGACCCTATCTCTTTCTCTACAAGGTATTTTAAGGATGAATTGTCCAATTAAGAAAGGACACCTAAATTATTTTTACTTTTAACCAATAACCAACCACCTTTGGCCTGCCATGAGGATTTTTCTACCCAAGTACAAAATACCACCCAAACCCAGGAAGAAGGTGAAAAAGAAGGACCAAGCCTATGCCCTAAAACCTCCATCTTGCTATATATATATGTTACTATATTCTAAACCCTTAAACTCTTAAGGTTTTCCTCTGTGTGACATTGTACACTTCTATTCCAACTACACACCCATAATCCCAGTTTTGGAAGCCTTCTCCATGGCCTCAGGTCAAATGCAGTGTTTTCTTGGGTGCCAGTGCCTGTCAGCACAGCAAGTCTGAAATTCTCAGTGCCCAGGGTTCCAACAACAACTGTCAAGTTTGAGCAGGCCAGCTGAGGAACAAGAGAGGCTGCTGCTTGCTGTAAAAGTCGTTCATGAAGTGGCTAGATCAGTCTCACAAAGCTCCGAGTGTTACAGGCCGTGCCATCGTGCAAAATGCCTTCCTGCATAGAGTCCCCATGTGCCAAGCAGAAGCAGCAGCAGCACCCCTGATACAATGCACTCTATTCATAAATCATCCAGGCAGCCACAAACACGATGCTATTACTGTCTTTTTGACCTATCCTGGTCTAACACAGTTGGGCGACAATGGTCATCATTTCTTACACAAGGCCTACACCTTGTCTATTCTGTCTAGCAATGTTAGCAATGCTCTGTTATATTTATGTTATGTCTAGGACTTAGTTAACTTTGTACAAGGTAATGCTGATGAAATTTAAACTGGATTTTAGGGCTTTTCTATCAGACAACACAGTCTCTTATTTGCTTAAGGCACTTAAGGTGTATTTTTACTCACCTAAAACTAAAACTTACATTCCCACTTCATGTCTGTGTGACTTGAGGCATCACAGTTTCTCCGAGAGTTTCAAACCAAGCCCTGCATTCTTTTCTGCCTCTAAGCCTGTGTGCACGGGGTCCTGGGAGATTTCTGTCTGGTTTCCAACAGGGCTGGGAAACGACTCCATGGGTCCGTTCTCTGCTCGTTCCCAGGTCTCCACATGGTGCAGGTGGTTTCCAGCTGTGACCTCCTGTCCAACAGAGAATCCATGGATCCCATCAGTACAGCTATGACAGGCGGGATTTCATCTCCTTCCAGCTGGGATCCAGGAGCTTTGCAGTGTCCGACGGTGCCACCTGGATCACCCAGAGGAGCTGGGAATCCAAAGGGATCGTGGTGGAGCAAATGAAGCATTACCTGGGACACACCTGTGTGGAAGGGCCCCCAAAATACATCAGACATGGTTGGGAGGCTCTGGAGACCAAAGGTGGGTGTGGGAGGGGAAGGGAAATTCCCATGGGAATGTGGGATTCAGAAATGGGAGACTTGGGAATGCAGGAATTCTCATGGCAATTCCGTGGCTGGATCTCACTCTCATCTCAGACAGGTGAAAATTCCATGGATGGATCTCCCCCTCAGCCCACTGCCATGGGAATTCCATGGGGAAATGATCTGCATTGATGACCAATCCAATGACAGCAGTGAGGAGCAATCCCTGCTGGGATTCCATGGGACATAAATCCCAATCCTGTCCCCAGGCCGGCTCTGTTGTGCCCGTGGCAGCTCCAGGGGGGTGCCCTGTCCCTGCCCTGAGCCCAGCATGAGCCTTTCCTTGGGTGTTCTCTGCCCTGCCTGGGGCAGGAGGGCACTGCTGGAGTGGCTTTGGTGGCCCCAGGGGCTGGGCCAGTTCCCCCAGGGGGGCCCAGGTCACTCCCAGTATGGGCCCTGTGGCTCCCAGTCACCCCCAGTATGATCCCAGTCACTTTCAGTTACACTCAGTATGATCCCAGTATCATCCTGGTCATTGCCAGTATGTTCCCACCATGGTCCCAGGTGTTCCCATTCACCCCTACTATAGGTCCAGGCACTCCCAGTATGGTTCCAGTTATCCCCAGTATGTTCTCAGTCCCTCCCACTATAGCTCCAGTCTTTCCCAGAATGATTCCAGTATGAACCCAGTCACTCTCAGTATGGTGCCATTTGCCCCCAGCATAGTCTGAGTTGCTCCCAGTCACCCTGCCTGGTTCCAGTCACTCCCAGTATGATCCCAGTCACTCCCAGATACTCCCAGTATTATTACTGTAACTTCCTTTACAGTTCCTCTGTGATCCCAGTCACTCCTGGTCTCTTCCAGTAAATCCCAGTTGCCCCCAGTGTGTTTCCACTCCCTCCTGATAGCTTGCAGTAGCTTCCAACATGATTCCCTGCTCATAGCCACTCCCAGTCACCTCCAGCATGATTCCAGTCTCTCCCTGTATATCCCTATTGCCTCAACATGGTCCCAGTTGCCCTCAGCCTGCTCCTAGTTACTTCTAGTATGATCCCAGTATTACTCCGGTCACCCTCAGTGTGGCGCCAGTTGCTCCCACTATGATTCCAGTTGTCCCCAGCATAGTTCCAGTTCCTCCCAGTGTAATCCCAGTTGTATCGATCCATTCACTCCCAGTATGATCCTATTCTGCTGCCATCATGATCCCAGGTGCCCCCAGTATAGTGTCAGTTGCTCCCAGTCCCTCCCAGTCTGATCCTAGTTTCTCTCAGTGGCCCCAGCATAGACCCAGTCATTCCAAGTATGATCCCAGTAGGAGTCCACGATAATCCCAGTCTCCTCCAGCACAGTCCCAGTCAATCCCAGTTGTTCCCATTGTAGACCCAGTTGCTCCCAGTCGCTCTCAGTGTGTTCCCAGTCACCCCCAGTATGGTCACAAACACTGCCAGTATATCCCAGTTACCCTTGGCATACTCAGTTATACTCAGTCATATCCACTTATCCCAGTATAGTTCCAGTTTCCACCAGTATGATCCCAGTCACTCTCAGTAAATCCCAGCTGGTCCCACTATGATCTCTCTTCCCCAGTTCTGGTCCTGCTGGGTCCCAGTGTGCTCTGATCCTGCTCCCGGTGGGTGCCAGTCCTGGGCCCGGTGTATGCCGGTGTATCCCGGTGTCTCCTGGTGTATCCTGGCATATGCCGGTGTATTCCAGTGTATGCCAGTGTCCCAGTCCATCCCAGCCAGTCCCAGTCCATCTTGGTCTCTTTCCTGGATCCTGCCCCTCCCACCCCTGGACCTGCTGCCAGACACGCCCCAAGATGCTGCCGGGACTCGGGGGCTCCGTGTTGGCACTGGGCCTCACTGATTGCCCATTCCAGAGCACCCCAAACCCCCATTCCCGAGCACCATGATCCCCTTGAACCCCCTTTGCCAGGCATGGGTTCCACCCTGCAACCCTTATCCAGCACCAACAACCCCTGCACCCCTTTCCCGGCCATCCCGCCTCTCCCTGCACCCAGAGCCCCCTTTTCCTTGGCCCATTTATCCCCTGCATCCATATTCCTGCCTTTCCTAGCACCCAGCCCCTTTTTCCCTAATCAATGATGACACTCGGGACCCCTATTCCCAGCCATCCCGGGTTTTCACACCTTTTAAAGGAACTGGGGACACTGGGGAACCCTTGGAGCTCCCTTTCCTAACTACAGGGACCCACTTAACCCCACCCATCCCACATCTACCCATCCCCACCCTCCCCTTTTCAAAACCTTGGAATTCCCAAACCCCCTTCCCTGCTCTCCCAGCTCTCCCTGTTCCCCCTTTCCTTCACCCGTGACCCCCCAGACCCCAAATCTCCGTGTCCCCCCAGTTCTCCTCTCCCTGCGGTCCCTGCCCGTGGCGCTGTCGGAGCCCGGCCCGGGGTTCCCCCAGTTCCTGTCCATGGGGTCCCTGGATGGGATCCCCTTCCAGCGCCGCCACAGCCAGCGGGGCCGGGCGGAGCCGCAGCCACCGGGGATGGCGGCCGGAGCCGAGCCGGGATATTGGGATGGCCGGAGCCGGCACAAGGAGCGGCACCGGCACGGGGCCAGCAGGGAGCTGCAGATGCTGCAGGAGCGGCACAGCCAGAGCAGGGCTCAGGGCGGGGAGCCGGGGCTGGGGGATCTGTGGGGCTGCCATGGCACCTGTGGGACTGCAGTGGGGATCCGTGGGGCTGGGCCGGGATCTGGGGCGCTGGGATGTGCATCCATGCGGATCCAAGGGGCTGGGATGAGGCTCTGTGGGTCCCCATCAGACTCTGGGGCTCTGTGGGGCTGGAATGGGGCTCCTGGGGCTGGGAAACAATTCCCAGGGTCTCCGTGGGTCCAATCTCTCCCCAGGTCTCCAAACCTGCAGGAGGTTTCTGGCTGTGACCTCCTGTCCCACGGGAGCATCCATGGATCGGATGGGCTGAGTTCCAACGGGCGGGAATTCCTCTCCTTCCAGATGGGATCCATGGGGGTTTGTGGTGGCTGATGGTGCTGCCGAGGTCACCAAGAGGTGCTGGGAACAGGATGAGATGGAGGCTGAGGAATGAACAAATCCCCTGGGGCGCACCTGCCTGGAATGTCTCCGAAAATATGTCAGATATGGGTGGGAGGCACTTGAGAATAAAGGTGAGGAGGGTAGAATTTCCATGGGAATGTGGGATTTGGAAATGTGGGATTTGGGAGGGCAAAACTTGGGAACATGGGAATTCCCAGGGGACTTCCATGGATGGATGCCACTGCTGTCCCATTCCCATGGGATGTCTGTAGATGGATCTCACTGCCATGCCTTTCCCATGGAATTCCATGAGCAGATCTCACCCCCATCCCATTGCCATGGAATTCCATGGATGCATCTCACAGTTATCCCATTCCAGAACCCTTGATATCCATGTGTCTGGAAAAGTGGAACACAGGATCCTGACATTGTCCTGCTCACGTACGGATTCTACCCCAGCACCATCAGGATCAGCTGGATGAAGGGAGATGAAATCCAGGATCGTTCCCAGCAGCAACAGCACCTTCCACACCCGGGCCAGGATTGAGGCACTGCCGGAGGAGCGGGAGCAGCACCGGTGCCGGGTGGAGCATCCCAGAATGCCAGAGGCCAGGATCTTCTCCTGGGGTGAGGCTGGGAATGTGGAATGTGGGAATTGGGAATTTGGGAATGTGGAGCAGCAGGATGGGGGTTCCCCTCCCCTCCTCACCATCCTGTGCTTCCCAGAGCCAGAATCCAGTGGGAATCTCACTCTGGTGGTTGCTGTGTCCATCATCGCTGCCATCATCATCATTCTCCTCATCAGATTCGGTATCTGGAGACTCCAATCCATTTCCCCCTAAACCCATCCTGGGGGTCTCCCTGTTCTCCTCTCCCTCCCAAGATTGCTGGGGGTCCCCCCACGACCCACACACCCCCCTAAACTCCTCCTGGGTCTGCACACATGGACCATGTCCCCTCCCCCAGGATGATGAGGGGTCCTGGGCTGAGCCCCCCACTCAGCCCAGGGTGTGGAGGGAACTGGGGGTCCTGGTGCTGGAAGTGGCTGCTCCCAGGATGAGCCCACTTGCTCTGTCCGTGTGGTTCCAGTTTCGTCAGCACTCCCAGTATGAGCCCAGTCATTCCCAGAATGATCCTGGTCACTTCCCCTCACTCCCTTGAGGATCCATCTTGCTCCCAGTATGAGCCCAGTCACTCCCAGTCATTCCCCATTAAGATGTAATTTGCCCCCAGCACAGTCCCAGTTGTTCCCAGTTGCACCTGCTACTATCCAGTGTGTTCCAAGTTCTCCCCAGTTTCCCCAAGTATAGTCCCAGTCTCTCCCAGTATGATGCCCGTGTCTCCCAGCAGGGCCCCAGTCACTCACTCTTGTCCCGTTTCCCACAGCGTGTTCCCCCAGTTCCCCCCTGCACATTCCCAGTGACTCCCAGTGGGGTCCCAGTCACCACCTGCATGGTCTCAGGCACTCCCAGTATATCCCAGTTGCCCTGAACATTCTCGTAGTCATTGCCAGGCACTCCCAGTTTCCCCAGAATGGTTCAGTTGCCCCCAGTTTTATCCCAATAACTGCCAGTACATCCCAGTTGTCACCAGCATACATCCTGTCATTCCTATTTATTCCTAGATGCTCCCAGTGTATCCCCAGTAGGGTCTCAGCATGGGTCTGGTAGCTCCCAGGAACCCCCCGTATGGTTCCAATCACATCCCCGTCATCCCAGTCTGATTCCAGTAACTCCCAGTATGATTAAGTGGCCTCCAGTGGGATGCCACTTTCTCCCTGTAAATACCAGTATGACCCCAGTAGCCTCCAGTATGATCCTCATGGCTCCCACTCTCCCCCAGTATATCCCAGTTACACCCAGCATGCTTCCAGTCATCCCCAGTTCCTCCCAGTTGCTTTCAGTGTGATTCCAGTTACTCACAGCCACTCCCACTCAATCCCAGTAGGAGTCCATGCACCCTCAGTGTTATCCCAGCTGCTGCCAGAATAGTTCCAGTTGTTCCCAGTGTGGTTCCATTGTCCCCAGTATAGTTACAGGCACTTCCAGTGTAACCCAGTTTCCTCATTAAGGTTCTGGATACCTCAGAATGATCCAAGTCCATCCCAGTTGCTCGCAGTTGCCTCAAGCATGATCCCAGTTTTTGGCCGTTGCCTTAAGTGTGGTCCCAGTTGCTCCCAGTATGATCCCAGCTTCCCCACTTGTGGTCTCAGTACCCCCAGCATGGTTCCAGTCCCTTCCACTTGATCCCAGGTGCTCCCAATGTGTCCACATTTTCCTCCCAACAGTAGCTCCCAGTAACCCCCAGTCAGGATCTGTTCACACCTGCTGTAGTCCCAGTGGCTCCCAGGATGAACCCAGTAGGACCCAGTCACCCCCAGTTTGGTTCCAGTCACCCCCAGTATGGTTCCAGTCATCCCCAGTATGACCCCAGTCACTCCCAGATACTCCCAGTATTATTCCACTCATGCCCTGAGTGACTGCCTGTCACTCCCAGTTTGAGCCCAGTTGCTCCCAGTCACCTCCAGCATGGTTCCAGTCACAGCCAGCACCTTTCCAGTCATTCCCAGTCTGGTTCCAGTAGGATCCCAGTATGACCCCAGCATGGAGACAGCTGCTCCCATTTACCCCCACTGTAGTTTCAATCTCTCCCAGTGTATCCCAGTTCCTCCCAGCATGTTCCCAGTCACTCCCAGTTGTCCTCAGTTGCTTCCAGCCTGATTCCAGTTGCTCACAGCCACTCCCAGTCACCCTCAGTGCAGTTCCAGTTGCTGCCAGTATGATAAATTATGATCCCAGTTGGCCCCAGCATGGGCCCAGGCTGTGCCCACTGTGGTCCCAGAAAGATCCCAGTTGCCCCAGGCACCTTGCAGAGCCCCAGCCATGCTGTTTGCCCCCAGCCTGCCCATGGCCAGCCTGGGGCTGCTCCTGGGGCTTTTCTGTGCTCAGCATTGGCCTGGGCAAAGTGTTCTGGAAGAGCCTGGGCAAGGAGCCTGCAGCCCCCAGGGCCTGGCCTGAGGCGTCAGCGCTGCCCCAGCAGTGCCCATGGCCTGTCCCTGCTGCAGCCCCGGCACTGCCACCCCCAGCACTGTGCCCGGCCCCGAGAGCACTCAGGCCCTACAGCAACACCAGGGCCAGCAGGGCAGCGGGGCAGGGCCACGGCAGCAGCACTGGCAACACCAAGGGCTGCTGCTGCTGCTGCTGGGCACAGCTGCTGTGCCAGCACTGATCTGCCCCCAGCTCTGCACACAGACAGTGCTGCTGCAGCTGCAGAGAAGGGAACCAAAGGGGATCGCAGCAGAAAACTTGGCTGGGAGATCCTTGAGTTCCTTTAAGTTCACCAAGACAGCAGGCCCTTATTGAGAGAGTCTGTGGCCACAGGGAAGGTGGAGTGAAACAAAATGAGAAACGACATTACTTTGTGGACAAGTTCAAAAAAGTAAAACAAAGAAAAAGAACCTTCAAATTAAAACAAACAAGAAGTATCAAAGAGTCCTTTTATTACAAGTGATTTGCAGAAATTGGCAAGCAGTTTAATGTTTCCCTAAGCATCTCATCATCACTCTCCACACTGCAGCCTTGAGCTCCTGGTTCCTCAGGCTGTAGATGAGGGGGTTCAGGGCTGGAGGCACCACTGAGTACAGAACTGACAGGGCCAGATCCAGGGATGGGGAGGAGATGGAGGGGGGCTTCAGGTAGGCACAAAAGGCAGTGATGAAGAACAGAGAGACCACGGCCAGGTGAGGGAGGCAGGTGGAAAAGGCTTTGTGCCGTCCCTGCTCCAAGGGGATCCTCAGCACAGCCCTGAAGATCTGCACATAGGAGAAAACTATGAACACAAAACAGCCAAATGCTAAAGAAATGGAAAAAACAAGAAGCCCAAGTTCCCTGAGGTAGGATTTGCCGCAGGAGAGCTTGAGGATGTGTGGGATTTCACAGAAGAACTGGCCCAGGGCATTGCCATGGCACAGGGGCAGGGAAAATGTATTGGCTGTGTGCATGAGAGCATTGAGAAAGGCACTGGCCCAGGCAGCTGCTGCCATGTGGGCACAAGCTCTGCTGCCCAGGAGGGTCCCGTAGCGCAGGGATTTGCAGATGGACACGTAGCGGTCGTAGCACATCACAGTCAGGAGATAGTAGTCTACTGACATGAAGAACAGAAAGAAGAAGAGCTGAGCAGCACATCCTGCATAGGAGATGATTGTGGTGTCCCAGAGGGAATTGTGCATGGCTTTGGGGACAGTGGTGCAGACGGAGCCCAGGTCGGTGAGGGCCAGGTTGAGCAGGAAGAAGAACATGGGGCTGTGCAGGAGGTGGCCGCAGGCTACGGCGCTGATGATGAGGCCGTTGCCCAGGAGGGCAGCCAGGGAGATGCCCAGGAAGAGGCAGAAGTGCAGGAGCTGCAGCTGCCGCGTGTCTGCCAATGCCAGCAGGAGGAAGTGGCTGATGGAGCTGCTGTTGGACATGTGTGGTGTCTTGGCTTGGGGATCTGTAAAAAAATGAAATCATGGAATAGTTCAGTTTAGAGCCGCTGTTCAATATCCCAGCACAGCTTGGTGGCACTTTCCCCCACTGCCTCCACAGGGCTCTGCTGCCTGCAGCTGTCCCTGCCTGCAGCTGCTTCCCTGTGCCCAGGGTTTGGCCCTGCCAGTGCTCCCCGAGCCCAGCCCAGCCCTGGTGGCTCAGCTCTGCCCTGCAGACCCCTCCCAGCTCAGGCACTGCCCAGGGGAAGCTCTGGCTCTGCAGGCTCTGGTGGCAACGTCAGAGCAACCCTGAGGAGGCTGGAAAAGCAACACTGATGCTGTCTGCAAGGGACCATCTGCTGTTTTCTGTTACTGCCTGGTTTATTAAGATCTGAGAGAAAATTGTGGGTTTTTTTTTCCTCAAACGTAACTGAGAGATGAATTTCTATGCTCAACTTCCATGCCCAGCAACACAGAGCAGAATATTGAAAAAGCAGGATTTTCCTTTTTATGCAGCCCCTGCCTCCCTATGCTCCCTTTATAATCTACTTGCAAATATTCTGGAGATAAATGTCATGTTGGGAGCAGTCCTGAACATTTCAGCATCCTCAGCACATAAGGAGAAAATTTCCATGCCTTACCAGCTGTCTCCTTTCACCCAGATCTTGTCCCCCAGTGCTGGGAGCAGCTCCCAGGGCTGGCTGAAAGCTGTCCCTGGCAGGCAGCAGAGTCCCTGGGCCAGCACAGCGCCCTGGGCTGCAGGACCCTGCTCTGCACCACAGCCCTGGGCACCCCTGGCTGCTCTACAAAAAAGTTAATAGGAGAATGTACTCACAGAGTCTGCAGGCATTGGGATGTTGCAGCTTGAGGAGATCCCTGCAGGAGCTGCAGCTGCATTGTCCTGCAGCCAGAGGTTCCTGTGCCAAGGGCTGGCAGTGATTCTCCCCCAGTCCCTTCTCAGCACCTTCCCAGCCCTGAGTGATTGAAGCTCTCTGTGCTGTGCCTGGGGTGGCTGCAGGCAGTGCCCCAGCCCTGCTGGGCTGGCAGAAGAGCTGCTCATCCAGAGAAATGTGTTTTTAAGCTCTTCTAGGTTGCCAGGAGCTGCAGCTGTGCCAGGTGTCTCAGCTCATTAGCACAGACACAACACAAGGACTTTAATTACCCTCTCGGGTCTTTGGTTCTGTTTGCGTCAGACTCAGTCCCTCAGAGAGTAATGAAAAACTTCTCCACAACTCAAAGTGAGATTCAAAATCCAAAGTTTCTGGAAGTTTTAATGGGTCCCACTGAGGGACACGACACAGAAAGTGTCCCCAGGCCCCAGGCAGAGCAGAGAACTGCAGGCAGTGATGACAGGTGGGGACAGTGAGAAGCCAAGTCTTGGTGACCTGGGCCACAGCAGCCTCTGTGCCACCAATGACACTGAGGAGACACCTTGTCCTGAGGCCCTGGGGCCTCCTGGCACAGCCCCAGCAAGGCTGGGCACTGTCAGCCCCTTGTGCTGCCCTCAGCATCCCCCTCCCATGCCAGTGGCCTCCAGGATGTGCTGGAAGGAGTCCCTGGGGAAGGAGCCTTGGTCAGCAATGGCCCTGGGGGGCTCCTTCATGCTGCCAGGGACTGCAGGTTTTTCCAAGGACTTTGGGTTTGGCTTTTGCCTTGGAGTCTCTGAGAGGTTTCTGCAATCCTGGCCTCCAATTCTCTGCTTTAAGGAGTCCCTTGAGAGGCTTTGTCAGTAACAACACTCAGTGGGGATCATTAATGCTTGAAGTTACTTTAGTTATTTTAAAGTACTTTAACGGTGTTTCCATTTTCAAACTGGATATAGGAAAAGTTTCTGCAATCATGGCCCCCAATATTTTACTTTAACAAGTCCCTTGGGACTCTTAGTCAGTAAAAACATTAAGTGGGGCTCATTAATACTTCAGCATACTCAAAGTTTGTAAAAGAAGGGGTTTTTGACACTGACTGACAGAATTGTGCAATCCTGGCCTCCAATTACCTGTTTTAATGAGTCCCTTGAGATTTTTAGCCAGTAACAACATTTAGTGAGGCTCATTCATGCTTCAAGGTACTCAGGGGTAATTGAAGTACTTCTTTGTGCCACTGAGTGTCTGAGAGGTTTTTGTGCAATCCTGGCCTCCAATTCTCTCCTCCAAGGACTCCATGAGGAGCCTGTGTTGGGCATGGACCTCAGTGCAACCCATGAATGCTTCAAGACACTTTGGGTGTTTTCTCTGACCTTGACCACTGGCAACGTTTGTGCAATCTCCTCTCAGGCCCTGAGGTTCCAGGGCTCAGCACCAAATGCACCACGGGGCTCATTAGGATCAAGCAAGTCCTGACAAACCATGGCTGTGCCTTGATTTCCCTCTGGTCTGGTGCAGTTCATTAGGAAAATTTCCTTCTGCAGTTATGGACAAATATTTCAAAGACTATTTGGAAGTATGTATTCCTATTTTAAAGAGCATATTTTATCACTTTTCTAATTACACAAGAGGTGATTGCAGCATTTAGTGATTGATATTGACCAAGGATCTCTCTTCATGAGGTCTGGTCTCCTCAGAGAAGTTGTGCCTCAAGGTCAGACCCAGTGTGGACAACCTTGCTCCACATTCCCCAACCCCATCCTGTCTCTCCTTACTCACCAGGGTCCTGCTTTGCTTGGAGAACTGACTGCACTCTGGCAAAAGACAGGTTTTTCTTCTTTTATTTGAGCAATCTAAAACTCCAAAGTTTCAGACAATCTTCTCAAGTGTCCAAGCCCAAGGTGCCACCAAGGAAGTTCCCCTTCCCCAAGGCAGAACCATGCAAGGAATGTTTCAGACACACAGGAAATTCTGCAATAAACACAAATCCAGAGTTGGCTGAAGGCACAATTAGACCAACTGCTGAAGGACAGACAAGCTTTGAACTCCTTGCAGCTCAAAGCTCCAGCTGGGTTGTTGGGAGGTGTGTGAGTGAGGCAAGAGTGAGGGCAAGGTCAATGCAGAGAGCCCTGGAAGTGCTTCTGTGCAGCCAGGCTATGGGGAAGGGCAGTGCAGGCCTGGCCTGGGCCAGGAGTGAGGGTGGATCATCATCCCAAGCTGCCCTGGGCCATGGCAAGGGGCTGTGGCCATGGACACTGCACTGAGCCCACTGTGGCAGCGCCTTGCTCAGGGCTGGTGTCAGTGCCCAGAGGCAGAGGGGATCCCTTGCTGGGGGCTTGTGCCATGGCCACCTGCCCTGTGCCGCGCTGGCTGCTCAGGCACCGCGGAACCAGCGGCAAACGCCACTGCCAGGGCCAAAGGGCAGCTCAGGCAGACAGAAAGGGGCAGGGCTGGGCACTGTTTCCATGGCAGCCCTCACTGGGACACCACCCCTGGGTCACCTGGCATGGCAATTGCCATGGAAACCCGGCTCATGGGAAATGCAAGGGTGGACAGAGGTTTTAGTAGGGCCTGTCCCAGTAGGACAAAGGGTGGTGGTTTTAAACTAAAGGAAGGGAAGTTCTGATAAGGAGAGATAAGGAGGAAATTTTTGATGCTGAGGTTGGTGATCCAGCAGGACAGGTTCCCAGGGAGGTGGTCCATACCCCATCCCTGGAAACATTCCAGTCCAGCTAGGACAAGGCTCTGAACAACCTGAGCTGCTCAAAGATGTCCCTGCTCATGGCAGGGGTTTGGATGAGATGAGCACTGCAGAGCTCTTCCCATGCAAACCATTCCAGGATTGCATGGGGAGAAGGGGCTGCTCCCTGGACTCCATGCACTGCCTTGACTCCTCCTTGTCTCTGCTGGAGCCCACATGCAGCAGCCAAAGGCAGCCCCTTCTCTGGCCTTTGCTTGCCCTGCCTTCCCCAGGGGCTGACAGAGCCAGGCTGGCCCAGGTGACCTTGAGGCTTTGCAGGGCTCAGGCGCAGCGGCTGTGCCAGGCTCAGGGCTGAGGTCACACTCTGTGGGCTGGGGCAGAGCCCAGGCAGAAAGGAGCCCTGAAGCAGCAGCAGCAGCTCTGCAGTGCTGGCCACCAGGCCGGGCTGCCAAGGGAGGCTTGTGGCCATGGCCTGGGAGCAGCTGCTGCTGCCAAGGTGCCTTTGGTGCCTCAGGCTTCCCCTGGCACAGCTCCCAGCACGGCACTCTGCACTTGTGGCCGAGGCCTTCAGTGTCTTGGGGCTGGCCTGGGGCTTTTCCTGCAGTGGGATCTGCCCTGGTCCTGGCACAGGAAAGGCAGTTCCTGCTGCAGCAGTTCCTGCAGGAGGCTCTGCCTGGAATTGGCTCAAACAACTCCAAGAAGGCCCTGTTTACTTCAAAATTGCTTCCTACAACACTATATTCTAATAATTTTTATAGCTTCTATACTGTGAAATTTTTTTTTTTTTAAATTTACTCTATTGTGAAAATAAATCATTCTGTCTAATCCTGATCAGAATCAATCATAGCTGTATTTATATAAATATATCTGGCATTCAACCATTAATACGGGGAGACAAGTTTCATTTCAGTTAAATTCTACCTTTCCAATCTTTTATACATAAACTTTTGACAAAGTCTGGGGCTAGGATTGGATCCAGCTGCTCCCAGTCTCCTCTCTTAGATGGAAATTTAAAGTCTAGGCATCCTGGAGGGTTTTGAGGATCCATGGTGGCTACAGGGTGTCATTTCTACATGTCATGACTCAGCAGGAATTTCTCCAATGAAGAAATCAAGCTTTTCCCTGAAGCTCCCACTCTGCCCATGACAGGAACCCCTGGGAGTGTCTGGGACACCCCGGCTCTTTGGCAGCCTGGGGACTCCTGGGATGTCACCGTGGAGCCCCCATGAGTGCCTGTGACAGATGGGTGCCTTTGCAGCCCAAGGTGCCCTGGGATGTCCCATGGAATGGCTGTGACTGCCTCTGGGCACAGGGCTCTTTAGCATCCCCAGAAAGCCCTGGGAGGTCTCCAGGATCCTCGAGTCCAACTCCTGGCCCTGCACAGGACACCCCAACAATGCCATCCTGGGCCTGGCAGTGCTGTCCAAACGCTGCTGGAGCTCCCAGAGCCCTGGAGCTGGGACCCTTCCGTGGGAGCCTGGTCAGTGCCCCAGCAGCCTCTGGGGGAAAAACCTTTTCTTCAGATCCAACCCAAACCTGCCCCGACTCAGCTCCAGCCCTTCCCTCCAGTCCTGTCCCTGGGCACCAGAGGGAAGAGGTTCCCACAGCCCAGCCAGGGACCCGCTCCCAAGGCTGTTCCAGGGCAGCCAGGGCTGGCACCAGCTGGGATGCTCGGTTTCCATTGGCTGGGCTTTAGGAATGGGATTCCCCAATTTTGTGGTCCCACTAAAACCTTGTCACTGCTCACTGCCATCCAGCCTCCCACTGAAAGTACAAAAGGCAAAGATTCCAGGCTGGGATAAGAACAATTTAATGGGAACAGAAACAAAGAACAAAAAGGAACAGAAACAATATCGATAACAAACGGGATAAAACTAACAATATAAAGGGAAAACTACAAAAACATCAACTGGCTCGTCCCATCCTGCCTGGAAAGGACACCCTTCACCTTGGGGGAGAGATAGAGTCCCTTTCCTAGCTCTGGTAATGACCTGAGATGGGATCAAATACAATGATGGGGCCATGGCCAGACCCTCACGTCATTGCCAGGGGCAGGGAAAGGGACAAGTGTCCTCCAAAAATGAATCAAAGGGAACTGTGGGTCAGTAGGGCTCTTCTCAGTGTGCATCCTCTGATGGGGGATGAGGTTTGAGATGCACATGAAGCTCTTCCCAGAGTCGGGAAACTTGCAGGGCTTCCCTTACTCGTGACTCCCTTGGTGTCTGGTCAAGGCAGAGCTCTGGCTGAAGCTCTTCGCACACTGGGGACACTCGTAGGGCCTCTCCCCAGTGTGGATCATTTGGTGGATGATCAGGTTGGACCTCCTGTTGAAGCCCTTCCCACATTCCCCACATTTGTACCGCCTTTCCTCAGCGTGGATGCTCTGGTGCTGGATCAAGTTGGATCTATTTCTGAAGCCTTTCCCACATTCCCCACACTCATAGGGCCTCTCCCCAGTGTGGGTCCTGAGGTGGCGGATCAGGTTGGAGCTGTATCTGCAGCCCTGCCCACATTCCCCACACACGTAGGGCCGTTCCCCAGTGTGGCTCCTCTGGTGGCAGATCAGGTTGGAGTTGTTGCTAAAGCTCTTCCCACACTCCAAGCACTCATAGGACTGCTCCCTGTCATGAAGCTGCTCATGGACCAAATGGTCTGAGCTCTGCCTTGATCTCTGGCCATGTTCCTGGCACAGGGTGGGTCCTACCTCCTCAGAGCAGCCTTGTCTGGGTTTGGAGCCCCTTCTCCTGTGAGATCTCTGGGGCTTTTCCTCCCCATTGGAGTCCTGTGCCAGGGAGCCACTCAAAACGGCCTCTTCCATGAAGTTCTTCTGTGGGGATTTGCCCTCCTTGATCTCCATGCTCAGCTCCTTGTCTGGGGGAGAAAGAACAAAGAGGAGATGGAATTTCCTCCATGCCAGAGGGAAGGGGAAGGAGATCCCCCCAGTGAATCCCTGTAGGAACAGCGCTGGCAGCGGGGTTGTCCTGCAGCCAGGGGCCATGCTGGGCTGGGAGATGGGGCAGGAGAGAGGGGGAAAGGGGCAGTGACTTTCTCCTCACCTGCCTGGCTGTCCCAGGGCATCTTCCTCTTCCTCACAGCTTCCACCTCCATCTGGCCAAGGTTTGGGAATGGGAAATCCTGGTTTGGGGAAAAACAACAGATGAGCACATCGAGTTTGAAGGTCTGCCTGACCAAGTCCATCTCTAAAAGTCACCTGGAATCTGGTGCCCATATAAACCTCCCAAACACCAAGATTCAGCCCTGAAAATGCCTCCAAGGAGTTCCCCATCCCTGGTCTCTCCCCTTTGGTGTTCAGGGGTCCCCTCTGTCCCAGCTGCTGGAGGTCACTCTTGCATTGAGAGCCACCCATCAACTCAGTCCCTGCCCTCCCCAGGCTGCTGGGAGTCCCAGGAATACAAAAAATTCACCCCTTTTCCATCTCCCCACTTAGGGATGCTAGGGGAATTTTGGTGTCCCTGAGGTCCCTTCTCCCCTTATTCTCTTCTTTGGGGTGCAAGGGGTCCAAGTATTCCCCCCTGTCCCTCTCCAGGACGTTGAGGCTCCCACAAATGACGGCTCTCCCCCCTCTCTCGGCTCCCCACTTTGGGGTCCTGGGGCACACAGGGCTCTGCTCCTCCAGGTTGTCTCTGCTGCCAGCTGCCACTGGGACCCCCCAATGTCCCCCCAAGGGGCATTTACCACGCAACTTTGCAGTTCTTCATTCTCCAAAAATCCCCCCCCCCCAAAGAAAACCCCAACTCAGGGACCTCCCAGAGTATCTGGGTCAAGCTCCCTGTCTTGGTTTGGAAAGACAGGTGTCTGCTGAGGAAGGCAGGAGCCTCTCTTGAAATGGAAAACAGAAACCCCCTCCTATAATTTTGAAATTAACGGGCTCTCAGGCAAAGATATGGGAATAACAGTTCTTTAGTAAGAAAATTAAACTAATAATGCAGTAGCAAAAAAAAGAAACTCTGACAGTCAGAATACCTGACACCCGGTTAGGCAGGGTGTTGGTAGCAGTGCAATCAAATCGTGGCTGCAGTCCTCCTGGAGTCACAAATGTGGTTTTGATGAAGCAATGATCCTGTAGAAGGGTGTAAATTCTCCTGAAGGTCCAGTGGTGGTGTAGATGGGTGTGGTCTTCCTCTGGGAATCCAGTGGAAACAGGCTGCTTGTGGTGTGTTAAATCTCAGATTATATCCAGGTAGGAATGCTTGGCTCCTCCCTCTCGGTGGAGCATCTCACAATGGGATGATGGAATTTGATCAGTCATGCAGTGAGACTCAATGGCCCATTAACAGAAGATATCTCCCTGGAGGGAGTGTGGGTGGTGGAAGAGATAAAGAACACTGCCCCACCTGGTTTTAACAGCTGGCCCATTAACAGAAGATATTCCCCCCCACAGTTATGAGAAATGGGTCATGAAACAGTTCTTACTTGGGATCTCCTGTTGGTTTTGTGTTCAAACTGGCACACTGGGGAGAAGTGGGACCATGCTGGGAACTGCTGTGAGCAGGTTGGAGTGACTGGTCTACACTGTGGGCAACTGGGCATGACTGGGAACATGCTGGGAGAGACTGGGATCATCTATGGAGTGACTGGGACTAGACATGGGGAAACTGGGAGCCAGTGGATGAAAGTAGGAGCAACCTGGACCATGCTTGGGGCAAACTGCATCATAATGGGGAAGGACTGGCAGTGACTGGGCTCATAATGGGAGTGCCGAGGAAACTGGAACGACACAGGGGGGTAACTGGGCTGATACTGGGAGCAACCACTTCTGTCAGTGGGACCCTCAAACCCTTTTCCTGGCCACCCCACCTCTCCCAGGCCCACCATTTTCTTTGGCCCTGGGAGCCCTGGACTCCTACTCCTGCCTTTCCCAGCACCCAGCCCCTCCTTCCCATATCACTGAGGACACTTGGGACTCCTATTCCCAGCCATCCTGGGTTTTTCCACCTTTTGATGGGAACGGGGACATCGGTGAACCTTGGAGCTCCCTTTCCTGACTAAATAGACGCTTTTAACCCCACCTATCCCACATCTACCCACCCCTACCATCCCCTTTTCTTAATCCTGGAACCCCCAAACCCCCTTCGCTGCTCTCCCAGCTCTCCCCGTTCCCCCTTTCCTTCACCCGTGACCCCCCAGATCCCAAATCTCCGTGTCCCCCCAGTTCTCCTCTCCCTGCTGTCCCTGCCCGTGGCGCTGTCGGAGCCCGGCCCGGGGTTCCCCCAGTTCCTGTCCATGGGGTCCCTGGATGGGATCCCCTTCCAGCGCCGCCACAGCCAGCGGGGCCGGGCGGAACTGCAGCCGCCGGGGATGGCGGCCGGAGCCGAGCCGGGATATTGGAATGGCCGGAGCCGGCACAAGGAGCGGAACCGGCACAGGGCCAGCAGGGAGCTGCAGATGCTGCAGGAGCGGCACAGCCAGAGCGGGGCTCAGGGCGGGGAGCCGGGGCTGGGGGATCTGTGGGGCTCCCATGGCACCTGTGGGACTGCAGTGGGGATCCGTGGGGCTGGGCCGGGATCTGGGGCGCTGGGATGTGCATCCATGCGGATCCAAGGGGCTGGGATGAGGCTCTGTGGGTCTCCATCAGACTCTGGGGCTTGGTGGGGCTGGAATGGGGCTCTGTGGGGCTGGAATGGGGCGCTGTGGGGCTGGGACACAATTCCGTGGGTCTCTGTGGGTCCAATCCCTCTCCAAGTCTCCACACCTGCAGGAGGTTTCCAGCTGTGACCTCCTGTTCCACGGGAGCGTCTGTGGATCCGATTGGCTCGGCTCCAACGGGCAGGAATTCCTCTCCTTCCAGGTGGGATTCGTGGTGGCCGACGGCGCTGCCCAGGTCACCAAGAGGTGCTGGGAACAGGATGAGATGGAGGCTGAGGAATGAACAAATCCCCTGGGGCACACCTGCCTGGAATGTCTCCGGAAACATTTCAGATATGGGTGGGAGGCACTGGAGCATAAAGGTGGGAAGGGTAGAATTCCCATGGGAATGTGGGATTTGGAAATATGGGATTTGGGAGGGCAAAATTTGGGAACATGGAAATTCCCATGGGGCCTCCACAGATGGATGCCACTGCTGTCCCATTCCCATGGGAATTCTATAGATGGATCTCACTGCCACCCCACTCCCATGGAATTCCATGGACAGATCTTATCCCCATCCCATTGCCATGGAAACTCCAATCCTCTTCCTCCCCAAACCCCTCCTGGGGGTTGCCCTGTTCTTTGCTGTCCTCACCCCCCACAAGACTCCTGAGGGCCCTTCAATGACCCACCCAGTCCCCCCAAATTCCTTTTGCGTCCCCCCTCATCCCCCCCACAGGGATTGTTATGACTCCCCTGTGTCCCTTTCCCATGACTTTGGGGTCCTCCTTGCCCTTTCCATCTGCGGCAGGCAGGGGGGCACCAGCACTCGGCCCCTCCCCTGTTTCTGTCCCTTTGTGATTGTGGGGGGTGGGGCCAAGTGCTGGTGCCCCCCTGCCTGCAGCAGATCCAGCAGTGAGGGGAGTTCAGGGGATCCTTTAGCTTTTGGGGTCCCCTGGGATTTGGGGTGACCACCCTGAGCCCCCAGGATCTCCCTGAACACGCTGACACTGCCCATGCACAGTGACAAGGGTCAGACCTGGCATGGGGTCCCCAGCTCTGTCACCAGCATGGCCCAGGTATCCCCAAAACCTCCCAGGAACCCCCAAACACCCCCAAACACCCCAACCTTCCTGGGACCAAAAAACATCCCTGGACTCTCCAAAAACTCTCCAAGACTGAAAAAACTCCATACAGAATCCTCAAACCCTCTCAGGACATCAGGACATCAAAATTCCCACAGGACTTCCCAACACCCCCCAGGCCCCCTTGAGAAGGTTCACACCTGGCATAGGGTCCCCATTTCCATCACCAGCAGGTACCCAAAAACAGCCTTGGGTTTTTGTGTACCTGCTGGTGATGGAAATGGGGACCTAATGGGGGGTACCTAATCCCCCACTTTAGGACCCCTGAAAACCCCCTTGGGAACCTCCAAAATTGCACCATAACCCCAAAAACCCCCGGGATCTGCAAAACCCTCTTCAGGAAGCCCTCATGCATGTTTGCACCCAGCACGGTGTCCACATCACCATCATCAGCATCACCCAGGTACCTCTGAACCCTTCCGGGACCTACAAACCCCTCTTGGCACCCCCAAACCATTCTGGGAACCCCAAACCCTCCCAGGACCCCCAAACCCCACCTGGGACCCCCAAACACCCCCAGGGCTCCGTACTGGAATCAACGGGAGTGGTGTTGCTCTTTTAAGGGCAGTTATAGCAGGACCCAACAAGAGCGGGGGCTCTTAAAGCAGCTGTCTTGGTTTTGAAAGACAGTTGTCTGCCAGGGAGAGCTGGAGCTTCCCTTGGAATGGAGAATGTCACCCCCTCCCCTCCAAATTATTATAATTTTGCAATTAGGGGCTTTCAGGCAAAGATATGGAAATAGGAGTAACAGTTCTTTAGTAGGAATAAAACAACAGCAACAACAACAACAAAACCACAAAAATACAAATGCAGTAGTACAAAGACAAGCAAGCAAGCAAAACAGAAGTCCTGGAAAAAATCCTGACAGAGTCAGGGATATGACCTGACACCTTGTTGGTAAGGGTGTTGGAAGCAGTCCAAATAAATCCTAGATGAGGTTCTGTGGGGTACAGATAATGGAGTAGGAAAAGTCCAGTGGTGGTGAGATGAGTATGGTTTTCCTCTGGTGGAAAACACCAGATGCCTGCTGTTCCTGTGTCTGTTTTTATCCAGGTAGGAATGGTTGGCCCCCCACACACTGGGTGGAGCATCTCACATGGGATGATGTAATGTGTGATGTCCTTGATGAGCCTTAGTGGCCCATTAGCAGAAGATATCTCCTTGGAGGATGGACAGGAGGTGAAGGAGATAAGAAACACTGCCACACCTGGCTTTAACAGCTGGCCCATTATCAGAAGGCATCTGCCCCCCTCCCCCCTGGAGTTACAAGAGATATAGAAATATCTGCTTTTACAAAGATGAAATTGAATACAAATCTCTTGGCTACCCAACCCAAGACACAGTCTTCCAGTTGATGCCAGTTGCTCTCAATGTGTCCACATTTTCCTCCCAACATGAGCCCAGTAGCTCCCAGTAACTCCCAGTCAGGTTCCATCGCAGTCCCAGTGGCTCCCAGGATGATCCCAACAGGACCTGTAGTCACTGCCAGTATGGTTCCAGTCACTGCCATTACAATCCCAGTTTTTCCCAGTCACTCCTAGATACTCCTGGTATTATTCCAGTCATGCCCACAGGGACTCCCTTTCAGTCCCAATGTGGTCCCACTTTTAGTATGGTTCCAGTCCCAGCCAGCACCTTTCCAGTCACTCCCAGTCTGATTCCAGAATGATCCCAGTCCCTCTCAAATACACCCAGAACTATTCCAGTCACTCCCAGTATGAATCCAGTCAGTTCCAGTAGGATCCCAGTATGATCCCAGCATAGGCACAGCTGCTCCCATTATCATCCAGCATGGTTCCAGTCGCTCCCATTTACCCCCACTGTGGTTTCAGTCACTCCCAGTATATCCCAGTTGTTCTCAGTCACTCCAAGTTGTACTGAGTTGCTTCCAGCCTGATCCCAGTTGCTCTCAGCCACTCCCAGTAATCCTCATTGCCATTCCGGTTGCTGCCAGTATGGTCCCAGGATCCCCCAGGATGGGCCCAGCCTTTCCCACTGTGATCCCAGTAGGATCTCAGTTGTCCCCAGCATGATTCCAGTTGCTCCTTGCTCCTCCCAGTGTGTTTCCAGTTGCTCCCAGTTGCCCCTGGTCTAGTCCCAGTCACTCCATAGATGATCCCAGTCTCTCCCAGCATGTTCCCAGTCATGCCCAGTTGCCCACAGTGTAGACCAGTCACTCCAACCTGCTCACAGCAGTTCCCAGCATGGTCCCACTTCTCCCCAGTTTGCCAGTTTGAAAACAAAACCAACAGGAGATCCCAAGTAAGAACTGTTCCATGACCCATTTCTCATAACTCTGGGGAGATATCTTCTGTTAATGGGCCAGCTGTTAAAACCAGGTGGGGCAGTGTTCTTTATCTCTTCCACCACCCACACTCCCTCCAGGGAGATATCTTCTGGTAATGGGCCATTGAGTCTCACTGCATGACTGATAAAATTCCATCATCCCATGGAATGCTCCACCCAGAGGGAGGAGTCCAGCATTCCTACCTGGATATAATCTGAGATTGAACACACCAGAAGCAGCCTGTTTCCACTGGATTCCCAGAGGAACACCAGACCCATCTACACCACCCCTGGACCTTCAGAGGAAAACTACACCCTTCTACAGGATCATTGCTGCAACAAAACCACATCTGTGACTCAAGGAGGACTGCAGCCACGATTTGATTGCACTGCTACCAACACCCTGCCTAACCGGGTGTCAGGTTGTATTCTGACTCTTTCAGTGTTTCTTTTTTTTACTACTGCATTATTAGTTTAATTTTCTTACTAAAGAACTGTTATTCCCATATCCTTGCATGAGAGCCCGCTTATTTCAAAATTATAAAAGGGGGTTTATGTTTTCCATTTCAAGGGAGGCTCCTGCCTTCCTTAGCAGACACCTGTCTTTCCAAACCAAGACAGGGAGCTTGACCCAGATATCTTGGGAGGTCCCTGAGTTGGGGATTTCTTTGAGGGGGGGATTTTTGGAGAATGAAGAACTGCAAAGTTAAATGGAAAATGCCCCTTGGGGGGACATTGGGGGTCCCAGTGGCAGCTGCTGGCAGAGGCAGCCTGGAGGAGAAGAGCCCTGTGTCCCCCAGGACCCCAAAGTGGGGTCCCAGAGAGGGGGGAGCGCTGTGATTTGTGGGACCCTCAACAGCTTGGAGAGGGGCAGGGAGGGAATCCTTGGACCCCCTGCACCCTGAAGCAGAGAAAAAGGGGAGAAGGGACCCCAGGAACCCCACAATCCCCCAGCATCCCTAAGTTGGGAGGTTGAAAAGAGGAACTTTTTGTATTCCTGGGACTCCCAGCTGCCTGGGGAGGGCAGGGACTGAGTAGATGGGGGACCCTCAATACAAGCGTGACCCCCAGCAGCTGGGACAGGGGGGATCCTTGAACACCAAAGGGGAGAGACCAGGGATGGGAAATTCCTTGGAGACATGTTCAGGGCTGAATCTTGGTATTTGGGATGTTTATATGGTCTGGTGGCTTCTTGAGATGGACTTGGACAGAGGAACATTTAAACTCAATGTCCTTATCCCTTGTTTTTCTCCAAACCAGGGTTTCCCTTTCCCAAACCTTGGCCAGATGGAGAAGGAGACTGCAAGGAAAAGGAAGATGCCCTGGGACAGCCAGGCAGGTGAGGAGGAAGTCACTGCCCCTTTCCCCCTCTCTCCTGCTCCATCTCCCAGCCCAGCATGGCCCCCGGCTGCAGGACAACCCCGCTGCTGACGCCGTCCTGCCAGGGATTCCCTGGGGGGATCTCCTTCCCCTTCTTTCTGGCACAGTGGCAAATCTCATCCTCTCCTTGTCCTTCCTCCCCCAGACAAGGAGCTGAGGATGAAGACCAGGGAGGAAAAATCCCCACAGCAGAACTTCATGGAAGAGGCTGTTCTAAACAGCTCCACAGTGCATGAATCCAACAGAGAGGAAAAGCCCCAGACATCCCACAGGATGAGGGGCTCCAAACCCATCCCAGGGAGCTCAGAGGAGGAAAGACCCACCCTGTGCCAGGAACATAGCCAGAGCTCAGAGCTGGTGGTCCATGAGCAGCATCATGACAGGGAGCAGTCCTATGAGTGCTGGGAGTGTGGGAAGAGCTTCAGCCACAGCTCCAGCCTGATCCGCCACCAGAGGATCCACACAGAGGAACGGCCCTACGTGTGTGGGGAATGTGGGCAGGGCTGCAGAGACAGCTCCGACCTGATTGTTCACCAGAAGATCCAGAATGGGGAGAGGCCGTATGAGTGCTTGGCATGTGGGAAGAGCTTCAGCCACAGCTCCCATCTTACTTGCCACCAAATCATCCACACCAGGGAGAGGCCCTACGAGTGTCCCCAGTGTGGGAAGAGGTTTCAGACCAGCTCCAATCTCCTCCTTCACCAGCGCATTCACACTGTGGAGAGGCCCTTCCGCTGCCCTGACTGTTGGAAGGGCTTCAGGCACAACTCCCTCCTCATCACCCACCGGCGCATCCACACTGGGGAGAGGCCCCACGAGTGTCCCCAGTGTGGGAAGAGTTTCTCCAGGACCTTTGCCTTGACCAGACACCAACAGAGGCACCGATAAAGGAAGTCCTGCAAGACTGTGGGAAGAGTGTCGTGCGCTGCTGCAACTTCATCCCACATTGAAGGATCCACAAGAGGAAGAGGCCTGGTGACCCAAATTTCCCATGATCCACCTTGGGAAGTGGCTGGTGGTTCTTTTAGTTTGCCTCTGCTTTTCTTTTGATTTATCTTCATCTTTTTAAAACACACAGATTGTGGGTACAAAGGAACAAACTCATCAAAGGCATCTAAAGCCTCGTTTGTTATTTGTGTTTCGGGAGAATCTGGGAATCAGGGAGATACTTGGGAGGGTTTGAGAGTTTTGCCATTATTTGCTGTATGGTTTATTTGGTATTTGGTGTTTTGTCTCCATTTCTTGACACTCAAAGTGATGAGTGTGTGTGGTGGTGGGTTTTTGATAAGTTTTGATAAGTGATTCTCCCGATGATTTGTTCCTGTTATCCCCCCAATATTTGGCTTGTTTGGTTTTACCCCAGGTTTTTCGCTCCCCTGCCCTCTTGTCCATCACATCCTAGACCCACCTGTTACCTCATTCCCATGATGTCAATCCTTCCCTGTTGGCTCTCTCTCTTGCAGCAGCCTTTGCAGAATAAAGACCTCCAAGAGAGAGCCTTCTCTGACTCTCCCTTCAAACCCAGACACCGACGATATCCAGGGCCCGCAGAGAGCAGAAGGCAGCTCTGCTCTGCCCCGTTCCTGAGACTGCTCGCAGCCCGAGCATGGCCACTCCTGACCACGTGGCTGCAGTGAGAGCTGGCCGGGCTTCACCGGACCCTAGCGTCCAGTGTGTTCCATCTGTCACCTCAAAACCACTCAGTGCCACTGAAAACTGCTCAATCCAACCCCAAAATGACTCGATTGCACAGCCCCTCAGGGTGGAATGGGGTTGGAAGGGGCTTGGGCAAAGTGTGCTGCAAATCAGGAGCGGTGGGATGGGCATTGGGTGGGGCGGGATGGGTGGGATGGGGATTGGGAGGGGTGGGATGGGGGAAATAGGGCTTGGGAAGGGGGTCTTGATGTCCAAGAGGGGTGGCATAGGTTTCAGTGGGGATTGGGAGGGTATGAAATCTGGAATGAGACAGCTGAAAGCTGGGAATGATGAAGGGAGAGGGAACCATTTCTAAGTGAGTTTTTGAGTATTCCATGTTCTTGAAGGAATTTTGTTGTATCCCACGTTTCTGAGGCTGTTTTGGGATGGTCACTGCCCAAGCCCCAGCCACTGCAGCCTCTGGTCCAGCCCCAAAGTGGCTGCCAAGCCCCTGGCACCCTGAAAACCCCACCTGTGAGAGGGACCAGAGAAGGTAAAGGCTTTGACACGGGTGTGACACTGACATGTCCCACGGCCCTGGAGCTCACAGCAGCTGAGATGGTGCTGGATCCAAAGGGCGACTGTGGGTCTCTCTCTCTCTCTCTCTCTCTTCTCTTGACTTCCCTTTCTCACAATCTGGAGAACTGGAAGTTGGACAGGTTACAGTTTGCTCAGTCAGTGCTTTGTGTCACTGTTAGGTCGGACGTCACACACACACACACACACACACACACACACACACACACGTGATCAGGATCTAAAATGAAAGTTTTTTATTCTGTGTGTTCTCCAGCTTATATACTCTTAACAAAGTGTGATCTTAAGTCATTGACTACATCACAATAACTTAATATATTCATTGGTGTAAAGCAATTAATGTCAATAAAATTGGCAAAAGTTTGACAGAAAGTTAATAAGGCACATGTACACATTTACTCAGGCACGTAGTATAACTCAAAATTTTTCATGTATCCTTTTTAATCAGTTCCCATGCTGATGGCTTTGTCTTCTTCCTTGCTATGGATACACCCAAAATTCATCAATTGTTATTTCTTCTGCTGACTCAGCTTTGTTTGCAGACCAGCTGTCAAGCCCCTCCATAGCTGTCATGGGTTAACAATATTTTAATTTTTGTTAAAGAGGAATATAGGATACTGCCCTGTCAGGACCTTGGACTTGCTTTAGAGGGGGGCAGATGCCTATCAGGGACTTGTTCTCAGCTACTGGCCTGCGGTCTGGCCACTGAGAGAACTGATGAGACTTCTGGAAATTCCCATATAAAAAGCAGAGACTTGGGGGGGACCGCCCTCTTGGCCCTCCACCTCGACAGAGGTCAGAGGCCTGTCCTGGCTCCCTCCCAGCGGGGATGGGGCCGGGCCGGGCCCGGCCGGGTCTCCGGGAGCCGCTGCCTCGCCTCAGAGCGGTGCCTGGCCGGCTGAGCTCCTTTCTTCCCCCGGCTGCCCGCAAAGGAGAAGCTGTGCTGGTAACACCCAGCCGACCCTGGGGCTGCCCCACGCTGCCGCAGGGCCGAGGGAGATGCCCCCGGGCCTCCTTCCCCCTCTGGAAGTGGTGCCAAGCCCAGGCTGGCTGTTCCTACCTCTGAGACCAAAGGGTAGAGAGAGGGAAGAAAGACCAGCTGAGCAAAGGATTTTTCACTGCTGTCTCTGAACCTTTCTCTCTCCTGGCTCCGATATTTTTGCAGCGCCTGCCAGGCAGAGCCCACATGACTCTCTGCAGTCCCGGCAAGAATGTTAACTCTTCCCTGACACAGATTGAGACTTTTTAAAACTCTAACCTTGTTCAGAGAGAAAGAAAAGGCAGAATTAAAGAGATGTAAAGGGACAATATGAAGATACCAGAGTCGGTAAAAGAAGAGTGATTTCTTAGGCAGGAGAGATGACGAGTTGCCTCAGTTTTTAGGCATAAAACCCCTGAGTTTTAGTAACAGACTGTATTGTGACTTGCTAGAAATTTCCTTTAAACCTCAGACAATATGATTGGGGACATGCTTTGTAGATTTTGAGCAAAGATATTTTTGTGATTTACTGAGTGAATGTTGAGTTTGAAACTGTATTGTGATCTTAGAAGATGTTTTAAGAAGAGATAAGAAGCCTTTTGTGCCCATGAAGAATTGAGAAGATATCTCTGCTCCTTAAGATGAGAAATCCTTTGCTTGTGAAAGTGTGCATTTTTAAACAGAGAAACTCCAGTGTGAGTCTATGGCCCATTATGTAGTCATGGGAAGGCTACGTGATTTGGGAGGACTACAAAATTGCAGAAGTTTTGGGCAGGCTGCTTTTTGTAGGGGCTGAAAGCCACAAAAGAGACTGCGTCTTTAGTAGAAGTTACCTAACACATCAAGAGATATACTTCTCTCTCTCAAAGACTGAATGAAAGATTATTTTATAAGTAGGACTGACCTGAAGCTCTGAATTTTGTCTCTTTATGTTGCATGTAAGAAAGTAGACTGTTGGGGGGGGGGGGAGGAAAGTGTTTTAAAGTTCATTTTGATTCTACTTTTTTACTTTTTCTTTTCGTTTGTTAATAAATCTACCTGTTTTCATCCTTAAGTTAAGCCTGTTTTGCCTCCTGTTCTCATAATCATATTTCACAGAAAAAGAAGATATTTAGACCACTGCACTAAATTTGGCAAACAAAATTCAGCAAACATGAAACCACTACAACCTCCCAAACACCAAGATTCAGCCCTGAAAATGCCTCCCAGGAGTTCCCCATCTCTGGTCTCTCCCATTTGGTGTTCAGGGTGTTCCCCCCTGTCCCAGCTGCTGGGAGTCACGCTTGTATTCAGAGACCGCCATCTACTCAGTCCCCACCCTCCTCAGGCTGCTGGGAGTCCCAGCAATCTGAAAAGTTCCCCCCTTTTCCCCCTCCCCACTCAAGGATGCTGGGGGAATTTGGAGGTCCCGGTGTCCCTTCTCCCCTTATTCTCTGCTTCAGGGTGCGGGGGGTCCAAGGAGTCCGCCCAGCCCCTCTCCAGGCTGTTGAGGGTCCCACAAATCACAGCGCTCCCCCCTGTCTGGGCTCCCCACTTTTGGGTCCTGGGGGACACAGGGCTCTGCTCCTCCAGGCTGCCTCTGCCAGCAGCTGCCACTGGGACCCCCAATGTCCCCCCAAGGGGCATTTTCCACTCAGCTTTGGAGTTCTTCATTCTCCAAACATCCCCTAGCAAAATAACTCAACCCAGGGACCCCCCAAGATATCTGGGCCAAGCTTGGGTTAGTAAGACAGGTGTCTGCTGAGGAAGGCAGGAGACTCTATTGAAATAGAAAATATAAACCCTCTCCCTCTGAATTCTAATTTTGAAATTAACATGCTCCCAGGCAAAGATATGGAAATTGGAATAACAGTTCTTTAGTAGGAAAATTAAACTAAAAATGCAATCATACAAAAAACCAAAAATGCTGACAGAGTCAGAATACAACCTGACACCCGGTTAGGCAGGGTGTTGGTAGCAGTCCAATCAAATCGTGGCTGCAGTCCTCCTGGAGTCACAAATGTGGTTTTGATGAAGCAATGATCCTGTAGAAGGGTGTAGTTTTCCTCTGAAGGTCCAGTGGTGGTGTAGATGGGTGTGGTCTTCCTCTGGGAATCCAGTGGAAACAGGCTGCTTCTGGTGTGTGAAATCTCAGATTATATCCAGGTAGGAATGCTGGACTCCTCCCCCTGGGTGGAGCATCTCACAATGGGATGATGCAATTTGATCAGTGATGCAGTGAGACTCAATGGCCCATTACCAGAAGATATCTCCCTGGAGGGAGTGTGGGTGGTGGAAGAGATAAAGAACACTGCCCCACCTGGTTTTAACAGCTGGCCCATTAACAGAAGATATTCCCCCCAAGTTATGAGAAATGGGTCATGGAACAGTTCTTACTTGGGATCTCCTGTTGGTTTTGTTTTCCAACTGGCACACTGGGGAGAAGTGGGACCATGCTGGGAACTGCTGTGAGCAGGTTGGAGTGACTGGTCTGCACTGTGGGCAACTGGACATGACTGGGACTGTGCACAGAGGCCCTGGGATCATCTATGGAGAGCCTGGAACTAGACCAGGGGAACTGGGAGAAACTGGAAACACACTGGGAGGAACAGGGAGCAACTGGAACCATGCTGGGGACAACTCGGATCCTACTGGGATCACAGTGGGAAACGCTGGACCCATGCTGGAGGACACTGGGACCATACTGGCAGCAACTGGAACGGCACTGAGGATGACTGTGAGTGACTGAGAACAACTGGGATACACTGGGAGAGACTGAAACCACAGTGGGGGTAAATGGGAGACACTGGAACCATGCTGGATTATAAAGGGAGCAGCTGTGCCCATGCTGGGGTCATACTTGGATCCTACTGGAACCAGACTGGGAATGACTGGAAAGGTGCTGGCTGGGACTGGCACCACACTGGGACTGAAAGGGAGTCCCTGTGGGCATGACTGGAATAATACCAGGAGTATCTAGGAGTGACTGGGAAAAACTGGGATGGTAATGGGAGTGAATGGAACCATACTGGCAGTGACTACAGGTCCTATTGGGATCATCCTGGGAGCCACTGGGACTGCAATGGAACCTGACTGGGAGTTACTGGGAGCTACTGGGCCCATTTTGGGAGGAAAATGTGGACACATTGAGAGCAACTGGCATCAACTGGAAGGGACTGTGTCTTGGGTTGGGTAGCCAAGAGTTTTGTATTCATCTGTTGTAAAAGCAGATATTTCTTTATCTCTTGTAACTCCACGGGGGAGGGGGGCAGATGCCTTCTGATAATGGCCCAGTTGTTAAAACCAGGTGTGGCAGTGTTTCTTATCTCCTTCACCACCAGTCCATCCTCCAGGGAGAGATCTTCTGCTAGTGGGCCATTAAGGCTCATCAAGGACATGACTGCTTCCAACACTCTTACCAACAGTGTCAGGTCGTATCCCTGACTCTGTCAGGATTTTTTTCCAGGATTTCTGCTTTGCTTGCTTGCTTGTCTTTGTACTGTTGCATTTGTATTTTGGTGGTTTTGTTGTTGTTGTTGTTTTATTCCTATTAAAGAACTGTTACTCCTATTCCCATATCTTTGCCTGAAAGCCCCTAATTGCAAAATTATAATAATTTGGAGGGGAGGGGGGTGACATTCTCCATTCCAAGGGAAGCTCCAGCTCTCCCTGGCAGACAACTGTCTTTCAAAACCAACACAGCTGCTTTGAGAGCCCCCGCTCTTGTTGGGTCCTGCTATAACTGCCCTTAAAAGAGCAACACCACTCCTGTTTATTCCCTGTCACAGAGCCCTTGGGTATTTGGGGGTCCAAGGTTGGTTGTGGGGGTCCTGGGAGGGTTTAGGGGTGCCTAGAAGGGTTTGTAGGTCCCAGAAGGGTTCAGGGGTACCTGGTGAGGCTGATAATGGTGATGTGGACACCGTGCTGGGTCTAAATATGTGTGAGGGGTTCCTGGGGACGGTTTTGCAGATCCCGAGGATTTTTGGGGTCATTGTGCATTTTTGGAAGTTCCCAAGGGGGTTTTCAGGGATCCTAAAGTGGGGGATTAGGTACCCCCCCATTAGGTCCCCATTTCTATCACCAGCAGGTACCCAAAAACCCAAGGCTGTTTTTGGGTACCTGCTGGTGATGGAAATGGGGACCCTAGGCCAGGTATGAACCTTCTCAAGGGGGCCTGGGGGGTGTTGGGAAGTTCTGTGGGAATTTTGATGTCCTGAGAGGGTTTGAGGATTCTGTATGGGGTTTTTCAGTTTTGGAGCATTCTTGGAGGGTCCAGAGATGTTTTTGGGATCCCGGGGACGTTGGGCTTTCTTGAGGGGTTTGGGGGTTCTCATGAGGTTTTGGGGGTACCTGGGCCATGATGGTGACAGGGCTGGGGACCCCTTTCCAGGTCTGAACCTTCTCACCTTCTCAGTGTGCACGGGCAGTGTCAGCGTGTTCAAGGAGATTCTGGGGGACCCAGGGGGTCACCCCAAATCCCAGGGGATCCCTGAACTGCCCTCACTGCTGGATCTGCTGCAGGCAGGGGGACAGCAGCACTTGGCCCCACCCCCACCCCCACAGGGGGACAGAAACAGGGAAGGGGCCGAGTGCTGGTGCCCCCCTGCCTGCCGCAGATGGAAAGGTCAGGGCGGACCCCAAAGTCGTGGGAAAGGGACACAGGGGACTCCCAATAATCCCTGTGGGGGGGATGAGGGGTGACCCAAAAGGAATTTGGGGGGACTGGGTGGGTCATTGAAGGGCCCTCAGGAGTCTTGTGGGGGGTGAGGACAGCAAAGAACAGGGCAACCCCCAGGAGGGGTTTGGGGGGGAACCTGATTGGAGTTTCCATGGCAGTGGGATGGGGATGAGATCTGCCCATGGAATTCCATGGGAATGGCATGGCAGTGAGATCCATCTACAGAATTCCCATGGCAATAGGACAGGAGTGGGATCCTCCTATGGAGACCCCCTGGGAATTCCCTTGTTCCCAAATTTTACCCTTCCAAATCCCACATTTCCAAATCCCACATTCCCATGGGAATTCTACCCTCCCCACGTTTATGCTCCAGAACCTCCCACCCATATCTGACATATTTCCAGGGACATTCCAGGCAGGTGTGCCCCAGGGGATTTGTTCATTCCTCAGCCTCGATCTCATCCTGTTCCCAGCGCCTCTTGGTGACCTGGGCAGCGCCGTTAGCCACCAGGAATCCCCTGGATCCCAGCTGGAAGGAGAGGAATTCTCACCTATCAGAGCCGAGCCGATCGGATCCACGGACGCTCCCCTGGGACAGGAGGTCACAGCCGGAAACCTCCTGCAGGTGTGGAGACCTGGGGAGGGATTGGACCCATGAAGACCCTCGGAATTGTGTCCCAGCCCCACAGAGCCCCATTCCAGCCCCACCAAGCCCCAGAGTCTGATGGAGACCCACAGAGCCTCATCCCAGCCCCTTGGATCCGCATGGATGCACATCCCAGCGCCCCAGATCCCCGCCCAGCCCCACAGATCCCCACTGCAGTCCCACAGGTGCCATGGCAGCCCCACAGATCCCCCAGCCCCGGCTCCCCGCCCTGAGCCCCGCTCTGGCTGTGCCGCTCCTGCAGCATCTGCAGCTCCCTGCTGGCCCTGTGCCGGTTCCGCTCCTTGTGCCGGCTCCAGCCATCCCAATATCCCGGCTCGGCTCCGGCCGCCATCCCCGGCGGCTGCGGCTCCGCCCGGCCCCGCTGGCTGTGGCGGCGCTGGAAGGGGATCCCATCCAGGGACCCCATGGACAGGAACTGGGGGAACCCCGGGCCGGGCTCCGACAACGCCACGGGCAGGGACCGCAGGGAGAGGAGAACTGGGGGGACACGGAGATTTGGGGTCTGGGGGGTCATGGGTGAAGGAAAGGGGGAACAGGGAGAGCTGGGAGAGCAGGGAAGGGGGTTTGGAGGTTCGAGGGTTGAGAAAATGGGAGGGTGGGGGTTGATAGATGTCAGATGGGTGGGGTTAAGGGCATTCCTGTACCCAGGAAAGGGAGCTCAAATGGTCCCTTGTCCCCATTCCCATCAAAAGGTGGGACAACCCGGGATGGCTGGGAATAGGGGTTCCAGGTGTCCTCAGTAAGGAGGAAGGAGGGGCTGGGTGCTGGGAAAGGCAGGAATAGTGGTCCAGGGGTTAAATGGGCCAAGGAAAAGGGGGCCTGGAGGCAAGGAGAGGTAGAATGGCCGGTAAAGGGGTGCAGGGGTTGTTGGTGCCAGATGGTGGAACCCATGCCCAGGATTGGCGGTTCAGGGGGATTACAGCGCTCAGGAATGGGGGTTTGGGGCACTCTGGAATGGGCAATCAAAGAATCCCGGTGCCAACACGGAGCCCCCGAGCCCTGGCAGCATTTGGGGGGGTGTCTGGTGGCAGCTCTATGGGCAGGAAGGGCAGGATCCGGGAAATGGACCGGGATGGACTGGGACAGGCTGGGATGGACTGGGACACCAGCATACACCAGGATACACTGAGATATGCCAGCATACACCAGGATACACCAGTATACACCGAGAGACCCTGGGATACACTGGGATACACTGGGCCCAGGACTGGCACCCAATGGGAGCACGATCAGAGCACACTGGGACCCCAGCAGGACCAGAACTGGGGAACAGGGATCAACGTGGGACCAGCTGGGATTAACTGAGAGTGACTGGGATCATACTGGTTGAAAGTGGAACTTTACTGGGCCAAGTGGATGTGACTGGGAATGTCTATGACTATGCTGAGGGTAACTGGGATGTACTGGGAGTGTCTGTAACCATGCTGGGGGTCACTGGCAACGCACTGAGAGGGACTGAGAGTGACTGGGTCTACACTGGGAGCAACTGGGATTGACTGGGACCATGCTGGGGGAGACTGGGATCATAGTGGATTCCTACTGGGATCATACTTGGAATGACTGGGTCTATGCTGGGCGCAACTGAGAGTAACTGGGGGACACTGGGATCATGATGGCAGCAGAGTAGAATCATACGGGGAGTGACTGGATCTATGCAACTGGGATTACAATGGGAGGCTGGGGAAAACTGGCATCATACTGGGAGATACTGGCACCACACTGAGGGTGACTGAGGTCATACTGGGATCATACTGTAAGTGACTAGGAGCAGGCTTGGGGCAACTGGGATATATAGGGAGGGACTGGAATCATGCTGGAAGTGACTGGAAGCAGCTATGAGCAAGGACTCATGTTGGAAGCTACCAGGAGCGACTGGGAGTGAGTAGAAACACATTGGGTGCAACTGGGACTTACTAGGAGGGACCAGCAGTGACTGGGATCACAGAGGAACCATAAAGAAAGTTACAGGAATAATACTGGGAGTATCTGGGAGTGACTGGGTTCATACTGGGAGTGACTGGAACCATGCAGGGTGACTGGAAGCAACTCGGACCATGCTGGGGGCAAATGGCATCGTACTGAGAGTGACTGGGTTCATACTGGAATCATACTGGGAAGGACTGGAGCTATAGTGGGAGTGACTGGAACATACTGTGGATAACTGAAGCCATTCTGGGAGTGACTGGAACTGTAGTAGGCACGACTGGGAACACTTGGAACCATACTGGGATCATACTGGGAGTGACCAGGAACATACTGGGATCATACTGAGCATAACTGAAAGTGACTGGGATCATGCTGGGAGTGACTGGGAGCCACAGGGCCCATACTGGGAGTGACCTGGGCCCCCCTGGGGGAACTGGCCCAGCTGGGCCTCAGGGTTGTTCTCCTCCAAGGCCGCCCGGGGTCCTGCTGCCACCTCTGGCCCAGCAGAGCTGAGGGACAGGGGACAGCTGAAGGACAGGGCATAGCTGAGGGACAAGGCACAGCTGAGGGACAAGGGGACAGCTGAGGGACAGGGGACAGCTGAGGGATATGGGACAGCTGAGGGAAAGGGCACAGCCAGGGAACATGGCCTGGCCCAGGGACACTGAGCTCCAGCATGCTGGGCTGTAGTGCCCGGGCTGTTGCCCTTGGGCTCCCAGCACAGGCCAAGGGGGGAGAATCCCCTCCAGAAACTGTTGTTGGCTTTAAGCTTTGCTCTGGAACATTCTCAAGGAGCCACTTGCAGTGGCTGCAGCCCGGCTGTGTGCCCAGGGCCACCAAAGCCACTCCAGCAGTGCCCTCCTGCCCCAGGCAGGGCAGAGAACACCCAAGGAAAGGCTCATGCTGGGCTCAGGGCAGGGACAGGGCACCCCCCTGGAGCTGCCACGGGCACAACAGAGCCGGCCTGGGGACAGGATTGGGATTTATGTCCCATGGAATCCCAGCAGGGATTGCTCCTCATCTCTCTGCTGTCATTGGATTGGTCATCAATTCAAATCATTTCTCCATGGAATTCCCATGGCAGTGAGCTGAGGTGGAGATCCATCCATGGAATTTTTACTTGTCTTAGATGAGAGTGAGATGCAGCCACGGAATTGCCATGGGAATTCCTGCATTCCCAAGTTCCCCCATTTCTGAATCCCACATTCCCATAAGAATTCCCCTTCCCCTCCCACACCCACCTTTCTGCTCCAGAGCCTCCTGACCTTATCTGATGTATTTTGGGGGCCCTTCCACACAGGTGTGTCCCAGGTAATGCTTCGTCTGCTCCATCATGATCCCTTTGGATTCCCAGCACCTCTGGGTGATCCAGGTGGCACCGTCGGACACTGCAAAGCTCCCAGATCCCAGCTGGAAGGAGATGAAATCCCACCTGTCATAGCTGTACTGGTGGGATCCATGGATTCTCTGTTGGACAGGAGGTCACAGCTGGAAACAACCTGCACTGTGTGCAGACCTGGGAACGAGGAGAGAACAGACCCATGGAGTCGTTTCCCAGCCCTGTTGGAAACCAGACAGAAATCTCCCAGGACCCCGTGCACACAGGCTTAGAGGCAGAAAAGAATGCAGGGCTTGGTTTGAAACTCTCGGAGAAACTGTGATACATCAAGTCACACAGAAATGAAGTTGGAATGTAAGTTTTAGTTTTAGGTGAGTAAAAATATGCCTTAAGTGCCTTTTGCAAATAAGAGACTCTATTGGCTGATAGAAAAGCCCTAAAATCCAGTTTAAATTTCAACAGCATTACCTTGTACAAAGTTAACTAAGTCCTAGACATAATATAAATATAACAGAGCATTGCTAACATTGCTAGACAGAATAGATAGGGTGTAGGCCTTGTGTAAGAAATGATGACCATTGTCGCCCAACTGTGTTAGACCAGGATAGGTCAAAAAGACAGTAATAGCATCGTGTTTGTGGCTGACTGGATGATTTATGAATAGAGTGCATTGTATCAGGGGTGCTGCTGCTGCTTCTGCTTGGCACATGGGGACTCTATGCAGGAAGGCATTTTGCACGATGGCACGGCCTGTAACACTCGGAGCTTTGTGAGACTGATCTAGCCACTTCATGAACGACTTTTACAGCAAGCAGCAGCCTCTCTTGTTCCTCAGCTGGCCTGCTCAAACTTGACAGTTGTTGTTGGAACCCTGGGCACTGAGAATTTCAGACTTGCTGTGCTGACAGGCACTGGCACCCAAGAAAACACTGCATTTGACCTGAGGCCATGGAGAAGGCTTCCAAAACTGGGATTATGGGTGTGTAGTTTGAATAGAAGTGTACAATGTCACACAGAGGAAAACTTAGAGTTTAAGGGTTTAGAATATAGTAACATATATATATAGCAAGATGGAGGTTTTAGGGCATAGGCTTGGTCCTTCTTTTTCACCTTCTTCCTGGGTTTGGGTGGTATTTTGTACTTGGGTAGAAAAATTCTCATGGCAGGCCAAAGGTGGTTATTGGTAAAAAGTAAAAATAATTTAGGTGTCCTTTCTTAATTGGACAATTCATCCTTAAAATACCTTGTAGAGAAAGAGATAGGGTCCATTTTTGATTTGTTAGCTGGAAGTGTTGTAGAACTCACTATTTGTGGGACTGTGATATAGATAAGAATTAACAAACATCTGAATCCGAACACAAAACATTGTCTCGAGCATTTAATCCTGACTGGCAAAAATGAGATAAAACACAACACAAGCTCCCTCTTGCCTTGAGCCAATGCCTGCCTGCAGCTTGGGCTGCCTTTGCCAGCTCTCTTTTTCCAAGCGTTGGACTCCCAGGCTTCTGCCCCAGCCCAGGGACATTGGTTATTTCCATCAGCTGCTAGTTTTACACCATGAACCATTCTGGTTTTACCTAAGAGGTGAATCATTCAGATTGTGGTGCTTTCTTGTACACAATGTCCTGTAAAGACCAAGAACTTGCTGTTCTTACAGCTTGGATAGTGCCTGTTCCTCTGCCATTTATTCCACAGTACATGACTAAAGAAAATCTAAGTGTACTAAGTTACTAAGTTTCTTAGTTTAAGCTACAGCTTAGTGCAAATATGTGTTAAAAGAGAATGAGTGCCATAATGCCCCTTTTCTTTTTTGGTCACTAGTGGATACCTCCCTGAAGGATACAGAACGACTCAAAAATGTTGTGCATACAATGAAGAAAAGGCAGCACAAAATTCCCTGTGGATGACGAGGTTAGAAAATCTCTTTGAATCCGTATCACTGTTTCTCACTGCATCTACTTAAACTGACAATAAATTAGGCTGATTTTCTCCACACTGAGGCAATTTTGCAATGAAGCAGCAGCGTGCCATGATGCTAAATAAGAATCTGGCATTGCCTATAATGTTCACTGCTACAAAGTGTATCAGTGCACAGCATCAGACTGGGTTATCACAGGTTTATTACATTATATTTTATTATACTATATTTTATATATAATGATATATAAATACTATAAAAGGTTTATTGTAGCTGAAGGAGTTTCAGGCATGTGAGTGCCTGATCTCTCTTTTCCTCTAAAGGCTCTGCCTCCCTAAGCCCTTCTTACCTGCTGTGCTTTGGCATGAGAGCCATTCAAGCCCAAAACACAAGAGCACTGGACTTCAAGTGCAAAGCCTCTCTCTCTTTGCCATGGGATTGCTTTTCCCCTGCAGCCTCCATGGGCAAGGGCTCTGTGGGAGCAGGGGCCACCACTGCCTGTGACCTGCACACAGAGCCAGGAAAAGGAGCAGATCCTGCTGCATTCTGCTCCTGCCGATCCCTGCAGCAACTCCCTGCCAGTTCCTCCAGGGAACTTCACACCAAGGGCTTCCATCCTTGGAGTGGCTGTGAGAACTTGGTGCTTCCCAGTTCTCCAGCATCCTTCTGGATTCTGGAGCATCTCAGCACAAGTGTCCATGGCCCTTCCTGCACCCCCAGCCTGCAGCAGTCAGTCACTGTTGCCTCCCCCTTACTGCAGCTCATTTTCCAAAGTGCTGCCAACGGCAGCAGAGCTGGCTCAGGGTCCCTGTGGCATTTTGTCTTCTTTTTCTCTTAGAGCCGGGATTAAATGCTCGAGAGACAGATTTCATGTTCGGACTCAGATGTTTATTAATTCTCATTTTTGTTACAGTCTCACAAGCAGTGAAATCTTGCTAACAAAGTAGAAAATGGCTCTGTCTCTATCTCTTTCCAAGGTCTTTGAAGAACAAACTGTCCAATTATGAAATGACACCTAAATTATTTTCCTTTTAACCCAATAACCAGTCACCCATGGTCCACAATGTGGATTTTTTTAACCAATTACCAAATACCACCCAGACCCATGAAGAAGAAAGTGGAAAAGGACTTAGCCTAGGCCCTAAATCCTCCATCTTGCTTTACATATATATTACTATATACTAAAACCTTAAACTCCAAGTTTTCCACCATGTGATATTACACACTTCTAATCAAACCACACACCCCTAATCCCAGGGCTATCATTCAATTTTGGAAGCCTTTTCCAAGGCCTCACATAAAATGCAGTGTTTGCTTGTGGGTCAGTTCCTGTCAGCACAGCAAGTCTGAAATTCTCAGTGCCCAGGGTTCCAAGAGATCCCTGTTGGCTTCTGGGCTCCAGGATGACCTTCAGAGGGACACCTGGAGCTCTTGCTAAAGAGCTGCCCGTGCCATGGGGGTGGATTTGTCCTCCCTGGGTGGCTCTGGTTGGAGTTGGACGCTCCGTGCAGTCCCACAGTTTTCTCAGCAGGCCTTTGCAGCGAGTTCTGAGCCAACGTGTGGCTCTGCTGCCATCCCAAATCTGCGCTTTCCTGGGCCAGCCTGAGTGCAAGTGGGGCATGTGCTGGGCATGGCTGGAGATTTTCAAGGCCCAAATCCTCCAGCATTTCCATCTGCTCATTGCTCTGGGCAGCACCAATCACAAAACACCCAGCACAGCTGACAATTGTAATTTCTTGCAGATTGCGACAGCTGCACTGCTGATCGACAAATACACAAGAATTGATTTCACATGAAAAATGTCATTTATTTCAAATTGCTACACCCACGCAGACAATACAGAACTATGCAGATGTCAATTTAGTTTAAAAACGACTTTATTAGATTTTTACCACCATGCTATGTAAAAATATACCAATACCAACTTAACAAAAACTGTATTTATTGCCAACCTCTACAATAACTCACTATACACAAAGATCAATTAGGTGTTTAAAAATTTAATTTATTACATATTACTACAAGCTTAAAGGCCATTTAGGAATACAAAAACATCTGTATCTCTATCAAAATAGCCCTCTACTAGGAACTCAATCGATACAATTACACAACTATACATCTCCACACATGTTTAAATAGAAAGATACACATATATAACCACTTCAGTATATAGAAGTAAATATAGATTAAATACTACATATTACATACAATATATATATAAATTGATACATAATACAAACTCTCTGTGAATGGGTAACTACACATCTAAATATCCAATTTCCACCCAGACCATGGATTGGAAATTAAGGTTGCCACCTTTCCAATCCCATTGGTCAAACATAAAGTCCATCAATTGTTCCCTCCTAAAAAGAGGAATGAAAACATAACTAGTATTTACACAAATATTATTCCTATTTATAACACTTATGTAAGAAAGAATTCAAAAACTAAAAAAACATCAGAAGGCTAAAAAATCAACGGAGGACCATCCTTGCTTCCTCCTGTGCAGAGCAGCTCTCCTGGACAGGGACAGCAGATGGGATATTTGGGAAGCAAAGGGAACACTGAGTCAGGATCAAGATGTTTCCCTTTGCAGCACCTGCCCTTCAGTCAGGGAAGGGAAAATCTCAGCACCTCCCCAGGAGGGTTAGAAAGAAAAAGTTTGGCCAAAGCCCACGCCACCCTCAGCCCCACCCTGCCTCAACAGCCCTGTGGCCTGACCAGGCTCTTGGCTGGCAGCAGCAGCTCCCTGTCCACTGCTCTTGCTGGTGGCCTTCAGCTTCTCCCTGCTGCCTTCTGCCAGTCTCCGCCTTTCCTCAGGGTCTCCAGGGCAGCTGTGGCAAAAGTGGAGGCTCTGGAATTGGTTCCCAAGCCTGGCAGAGCTGCAGTCCCAGAGCCCTCTGTGCTCCCTGCTGGCGCCCTCCATCCCCTCAGCCCCACCATCCCCTGGGCAAAGCCCCGGCCCCCTTCAGTTTCTTCAGCCCCTCACAGTCCTCTCACCCCACTCAATCCCTTCTGACCCATCCTGTCCCCTTAGACCTGCCACCCCCCTCAGCCTGTGCCACTTCCCTGTCACCTCAGTGCCACCATTGCCCTCTGCTGCCCCACACCCCTCAGTCCCCCCAGCACCTCAAGGTCACTGTCCCTGCAGTGTCACCGCCTCCTCAGCCCCCTCAGGCCCCTCTGTCTCACCGTCCTTCAGCAGCTCCTCAGGGGACACTGCCTGGGGCCACCGGCAGCTGCCACCGCTCCAGGGACCCCCGGGGCTGGAACTGCTGCCCCGCCCGGCCCGGCCGCCAGCTCGGACCCAGCACAGGAACAGGGACAGAGGGGGCAGAGGGGGAAAAGGACAAAGGGACAGAAGGAAAAAGGTTAAAAACTAGTCTCTACCTATGCAGATACTAATCTATGTATGTAAACACCCATTTATAAAAAAAGCTATATATATATAAAAATCTGCATAGATATATGTAACTATGTATATCTATTACTATGCATACATTATTATAACTATATAAATTTAAATCTAAATCTATATATACTATAAATATACTGTATTTTTAGAAATAACAATTATATAGATAGGTAAATATAACTATATCATTCTATAGTTATAGTTGATTCTCTATATCACAAGAGACAGAGGGATCCTACCTTTCTGGTAGTCACAGGCTGTCCCTCTGTCTCTTCCTGCCATGCAGGGCACCCCTCCAGGAGATGTTGATCATGTGGGATCTGGGAAGAAAAGACAACACTGAGTCAATATTGGCCCTTGTGCACGTTTCTCTTGGGCAGCAATTGTCCTTCTATCACGGGCTGTAAAAGATGGCCTGAAAGGCAGACTCTCACTAGGGAATTTGAAGCCTGCTCTTTAGAGAACAGGGATCCTGTCAAGTTCCAAAAATGTGTAAAGAATTCAAGTTCCTCGATAAAGTCTCAGCACTCACAGTGCCAATGGCAGTCATGAGAGCTTGAAAGACAGACAGCCCCATCTCCCCCAAAGAAGCCCAGCCTTGTTCTTTCTCTGTACTGACAGAGACACCTCAGCCCTCGCTGAAATGCCTGAAGCTCAAGGGTGCTGTGAGCTGAGTTACAAACCAAATTGGGACACGCAGGTTGGTGACACAACTCCCACCAGGTCAGGTTTAGTCCCTGCTCTCTTGCCACAGCAGAGGACTCAGTGTCAGAGCCTCTGGAGAAGCGTGGAGGGCAGGGCTCGGGGAGCCTGTGCCAGTGCAGGATTGGAACTAAAGGCACCAGGAAGCACCAGCCCTGCAGACAAGAACCCAACTCTTCTGATCTCCCCTCCTGTCACAGGCAGGCTCAGAGCAGCCGTCTCACACCTCTCTAAACCAATGGGGGCTCTCTCCTTACCAGGCTCCTCGGGCTCTGGGGAACTGTTCCCGCAGCTCTCGGTGCCAGATGGAGCTTCCTCTGCTGCAGCCCTGTTCATGGTGTCCTCTCCTGAAGACTCAGGGGCAACATTAATATTCCCCTTGAAAGAAAAACAGACAGAAAGGAACCCAAAGATCACTCAGCATTTTCTTGGAATCACATCAGGGATACACTGACTGTTCTTCACCCCAAAGGCCGTGTAACACAAAGGGAACACTGCCCACACGGTTCACATGGCAAGTGTTTTAAACTCAGGATTTGGGTGGCCAAGGTTAAACTGAAGCTCTCACAAAATGACCTTTGAAGAAAAACAGGAATGCAGAAAAGTAGAAGACACCAAGTGAGGGGACGTGCCCTCACACTCTGACCCTGGCTTATGCCACGAGCTGTAAGAAATCAGCCAGCAGAAAGCCAGGGGCTCTCCTTGTTGCCAACGTGGCTGTCAGCAAGGGCAGAGCTCGCTCCCAGCACTGCCCAGGGCTGTGTGCTGCAAACCCACACGCAAAGCTCACATTTCTGCCTGGGAGTCTCACCAGCCCCACCCAACCGCTCAGACAGTCCATCACAAGGTGGTGCTTTCTGGAGCCCTCTGCTGCTGCCCCATATGTAGGACCCAGGCAAACATTGATGGACCTGGGACATTTCCAGCATCAAATTTCCCAGTGCAAAAAATCTGTCAATTTGGAGGTTAGAAAAGAAAACCAACCTGAAAGACATGAAAAGTCAGAAAACCAAGTAGTGTTTCTACTCCAGTAAAGAAGGAAATTCCTAAGATTAAGCACCTGCAGATTACCTTTGGACAGAAAGATATTCACACTATGACCAATTCCAGAATATTCACCTCTCCTGAAATAGCCCATCCATCAGAATCCTAAAGATTCTAAAGATAGTTTAGAGCCTGCAAGTTTTCCTTTTTTTTTATGGAATAAAATGCTTTTGCAAACTGCTACGTGTGAGTTTACAAAAGACAAAAGACATTCCACTTGAGAATAAGAGATTGCTATATCCAGAAAATCCCACTCCCCACCTTGAGTCTGCCCTTCCTCAATCACAAATGTACTGTAGGCAATGGGTCTGCAAAGCAAGAGAAAGAGAGACATTCTTTGGCCAACATGTCTAATAATCTGCAAAAAGGCCTGTGCCAGCACTCACTCTCCAGGCAAGTCTGGGAAGAGGCAGGAGTTAAGAGAAATGATCCTTGGCAGGATCCCTGTTCTCTAAAGAGTCGGCTTCAGGAGTTAAGAGAAAGAGTCCATCCTTGAGGATGGACAAGGAAGCTGCAGCTCCAGCCCATCCCCACACATGGCTCTGGCAGCGCCCACACGCACGGCAGGGCTCACACAGCAGCAGCAGCAGCAGCAGCTGCAGCCCAGCCCTGGCTTTGCCTTGGCCTTCCAACCCAAAAGAGGCAGAGCCCACATCTGCTGCTGCAACAGAGACACCTCTGGCGTGCCCCTCCCTGCATGGGACACTTTGCCTTCAGTGGCAATTCTCCAAACACTCTTCTCTTCTTTCCCACCCCAACAAAGCCTGTTAGAACCTACAAAGCATCACCACAAATGCCCCTGCATGAGGCATTCTTCCCAAGGAAAAGAACAGCCTAAGGTGGCCAGCACAGGCTCACACCTCTCATCCTCACTGTGGGGGAAGACTTTGTCATTCCCTTTTCTTTTGGAAATCTTGTTTGACAAAGAATAATTAGATAACTAAAAAAGAATGAAAACAATTAAATTCCAGAAACCTTTGCTTCTCAGCCATGAACTAACATTCAAAAGCTCTCAGTCCAGCCTCTGTAATTCCCATCCAATGGGGTTACCTGAGCAGAGGGGGACCTTTCAGGCACGGAGCTCCTGATCTTCCGGATCATTTTCTCAACCTGAAGGCCAAGATCCAGCCGGGGTGATTCCTCTCCCACAGGTGCATTCTGCACTGCGCTGGAGGCTGTTGATGCTGCACTGCCAGCACTGCCAACTTGAGCATGAGGGGCTGAAGTGCCCGGTGCAGCTGCAAGAATCCAAACCCGTGAGTCAGGCTCCAGAGTGTGGCTTTGGGACACAGAGCTCTATGGCTGCCTTGGATCAAACATCACAGGAAGCACACAGGAAAACCAGGCAGAGAATCTTTTGACTTTCAAGGTGCCCATTCCTGTAAGGTTTGACAATTTCTGTCTCAGAACGACAGAGCACTATGGAAAAAGACTTCAAATGGTCACTTTTTATGACCTTTTGGAAAAGCAAGGCTAGAACTCTTTTCCTACCTGGTGGGTTGGAGGCTGGGGGCTGCTGCTCCCTGTGGAGCTTCTGGAAGCTGCAGGGCTGGATCCTGAGCACCTCCCTGTCGAGCGGAGGCAGCTGCTCCTCGTACAGTTCCTGCAAGCAGCTGGGGGGCCCCTCCCGTCCGAGCAGCCAGAGCCACTCACCATGGAAGCTGAGGAAGTGGCAGGGCGGGATCCAGGGCACCTCCCACTGGGCGGGCAGTGGCCGCTCCCCGTAGAGCTCCTGGAAGCAGCTCGGCCCCTCCCGAGCAGTAGGTGGAAGCTGCAGGGCGGGCGCCAGGCCAGCAGCAGCCGCTCCCTGGGCGGCTGCTGGAAGCAGCCAGGCCGGGTCCAGCGCAGCTCCCGCCCGTCCGGCAGCGGCCGCGCCCCGGGGAGCTGCTGGGAGCCATGGGGCGGGCGCCTGCGCCCCTCCCACCCAGCCGCCAGCCGCTGCCTGCTGGCCGTGCTCCGGCGCCTGATGCGGAGCAGGAGCTCAGGGCTTTCACGGTGAAACCAGAAGTTGCTGTAGTGGAGCCAGGCCCTGGCATCGCCTGGCGACGCTGCGCCAGCCCGGCCCGGCACCTTGCGGAAGCCGTAGCGGTTGAGCTGGCGCACGAAGCTGCAGAACTGCGTGGCCCTGAAGGTGTGCGGGGCCGGGCCCCGAGCGCCTCCCGGGCTCAGCAGCTCCTGCTGGAAGAGAGAGCGGTCTGTGAGCAGCACCCGGGCCTGGCTGTCCCAGTGCATGGAGTGGACGCGGGGGCTGTTCACCAGGCGCCACAGCTTGGCGGGGAAGGTCCAGGCGCTGAGCCCGGCGGGCAGCGGCACCTCCGCCATGGCGTCGATCGCCGCCTGTGCCACAACGCCCAGAGCGCAACGGCCGCGGCTGCGCCGGCGGCACACGGCCTGAGGGGGGCGCTGCGCTCGGCCCCGTGCATGCCCTTCGCGGCCCCGGCACGGGCCGGACTCGGCGGGGACAAGCGCCCAGAGCCGGGGCCACGGGCACAGCGCGGGCGCAGCGGCTCCCAGGGCTGGCCGGGCACGGCAGGGCAGGGCCAGGGGCAAACCCTTGCTTGCTCTGCCTGCACACATCCTGCCTTTGCTTGGCAGCACAGCCCCAAAGCACCAAGGCAAGGTAACAGAAAAGCTGCTTCCCAGGCAGTTGGCCTCCAGCAGCTGTTGGTGGATGGGCTTATTCCTCCCCAGGCACAAGACTTCTCATTTCCATTTGTTGAACTTCATCCAATTTCCCTCAGGCCAATTCTTTAGCTTGCCAAGGTCCCTCTGAATGGCACAAGCAGTTGGTGTATCAGCTGCTCCTGCCACTTTTGTATTGTCTGCCAACTTGCTGAGGGTAAACTGCACCTCCAGCCCAGCCATTCATGAAGACTTTAAAGAGTATCTGCCCCGCTATCAGCCCCTGGGGGTCAGAGCACAAGGACTTACCTCCAGCTCTACTTTGTGCCACTGATGACAATCCTCTGGGCCCAACCACCCATCCATTTTTCAGTTTTTCTCCCCAGGCACTTAGCCAGTTTGTATTTAAGGATGTTGTAGGAGACAGTCTCCAAGGCTTTGGTAAAACTGAGGTAGATATCATCCATTGCTCTGCCCATATGCTATCAAGTTGGCTGTCCTGTCACATATTCACACTCAGTTGCTGCCAGTGTCCCCCAACATGGTCCCAGTTGTTCCCAGTGTTGTCCCCTGCAGTATCGTTCCAGACACTCCCAGTTTATCCCAGTTGCCCCCAGCATGCTCATACCCAGTCACCCCAGAGTCCCCAGTACGGTTCCAGTTGCCTCCAGCATGATCTCCCTCATTTCCGGTATATTCCAGTTCCCTCCAGAATGCACCAGTCATTCCCAGTCACTCCCAGTAGCCCTCAGTATGGTCCCAGTCCCTTCCAGTATTTCCACGTCCATGCTCCAAGTGCTGCTCCCAGCCCTGATCCGTGGGGATGGGAATGTCCCGCTCCCTTCCCGGGGCAGGGTCACACCTGAGCCAGGTGTGCAGGGCAGGACCTTGCCTTGAGCCCAAGCCCTGTCCCACCTGCAGGATCTGCTTCCCCTGGGGCTCTTCCTGCTGCGGCCTCAAGCCCAGCTTGGTGCTGAACAAAGGGGCTGGGGCGGGGTCATCCCCCGGCGGGGGCTGCGCGCCCTCTCTGCCCCCTCCCCAAATTCCCTCCTGGGGGCAGCAGGAGCTGGGGCAGGAGCCCTGTGGGGAGGGAAAAGGGGGTGACACTGGGATGGTGACACTGGGATGGTGACACTGTCCTCCCCCAAGCTCTGGGGGAGAGACACACACAGCCCCTGGGGATCCCCATTCACCTTCTCCTGCAGTGCCAGGAGGACGAACCCAAACATGGAGCCCCTAAACCACAGCAGCATTTTTGGGGTAGGGTCTGGTGGCAGCTTTGGGGGTATGGGGGGAGTCACCAAACTGCCCAAAAACCTCATCCCAGCCCCAAAGCCACTCCCTGACCCCTCAAACCACCCCACAGCTCCTGCCCAGAGCACCCACAACCACTGCCTGCAAAAGAAATGGCCCCTAAACCAAAACCCCCATTCCCATCTCCCCCAAGACCCATCCAAATACCCTCCAAGCCATGAAGTCCTGCCACGACCCAAAAACTCCCTCACAAACCCCCCAGAAAGCCCCCAAGCCTTCTCCCAGCACCACAAATGGCCCCAAGAGCAGCAAAAGCCTCTCTCAGTCTCCCCAGGAGTCTGTAAAACCCCTTTCAGCCCCTACGGAACTGATCAGGAGAGGCTGGTGCACAGGAACATCCACAGCCAGGAGCAGCTCGGGCACTTCAGCAGCGACTTGGACACTTTGGGGGGGACACCCTGGATAGGGAGACCCAGGCCAAGGACTGGAACAGACAACTGGAATTCCTGGAGAACCGACAGGCTCAGGTAGACACATTCTGCTGCAAAAAGTACAAGATCACGGTCATGTCCCTTGGCTTGGGTGGTCCCAGAACACAAAACCCTCCCTGAGTCTTCCCCTGAACCCAAATTTGACACTCAAGTGCCAGTAAAATGATTCAGCTTTGGATCTCTTTGCTTCATTTCTTTATTTTTACCCCAGTTGTGAGTGTTTTGATGGGATAAACATGGAAATTATTCAGGTGGGAAAAGATCTCCAAGATCCCCCAGCATTGCTTGATGCCACATGAAGAAAAAACTGGAAAGAGCAAATGAGATTTTTTGGGCTGTAAAGGCAACAAATCAGCTCTTCCCAATTAATTTCCAATGTTGATCAAAATCTTGATGGATGTTCCTGTCCCAGCAATCATCCAGGTGTCTACAGGGGTCCAGGAGGACGTGCAGACCCCCAGGCAGGTGTCTTCCCAACCTTAATCACTGGGAATGTGGATCACCAGGGCTCTGCCCAATGTGGGTCCTCTAATGGGGGATGGAGTTGGGGCAGAGCACGAAGCTCTTCCCACAGTCAGGGCACTCGCAGGGCTTCCCTTACTGGTGCCTCTGTGTGTGTTGGGTCAAGTGAGAGCTCCTGGAAAAGCTCTTCCCACACTGGGGACACTCGTAGGGCCTCTCCCCAGTGTGGATGCACCGGTGCCTGACAAGGGTGGAGTTGCTCTTGAAGCCCTTCCTGCAGTCAGGGCAGCAGAAGGAAATTTAGGGGAGGATGTTCCACAAAGAGGCTGTGGACATTGTGGCTGGAAAGCAGGGAATGGAGAGTGTAGCACTAAGAAGGTTTCCTTAGTGCACAGAACTGCACTTCCATGATGAGGACAAAACTTGTCTAAGCTGAACATTCAATCTCAAACCCATTGGATTTTAGGCAGGAATGCCAGGAAAAGCACTTCACTCCCTGCATGCATTAATGGATGCTGGAGTGCAGAGTGCACCCTGTGAACTCCCAGGGATTGGAGGCTGCACTGCGGGCTGCCAGGAAACACTTGCCAGGCACGGCAGAGGTTGTACATCTGTTCAAACTCATGGCAACTGCAGAGGATTCTTTCAAAGTCTCTCTCTGTCCCATTGCATGGGCACTGCTCCTGCCAGCATGTAGAGGTCAGGAACAGGGACAATGCAGGTGACAGGGACGCTGGGCAAGCAGTGAGTGCTGTGCCAGCACGGCCAGAATGGTGCAAGAGGCAGCGCCAAACAGGCTGAGGCACCCAGACCAACCCCTCTGTGCAGGCCTCGGGGTGAGCACACAGCTTCAAGAACGTCATGTGCTCATCCCACAGAGCCTTCTCTGCAGCTCTGGGGTAACCCTGTCAGTTTCCTGCTGGATTTCACAGCAGAAAGAGAAATTGTTCTCTCCTTTTGCCCATCTCAGCTACACAGAGGGAAGCATGGGAGGCCATCTCTCCATCTGTGCAGGTGTTCAAGCTAAGCCAGCCAGTCTGAAGGGTTTTAATTCAAATAAAGCGGGATCAAGAACTACAACCAACAAGAAAAACCCACACCATATCTGCATTCCTAACCTTGATTTTAAGACACCTGAGCCTCAGCCACGCGCAGCTCTTCCTGGGGGCGGGGTCAACTGCTGAGATAGGGGTGTGGCTTGGGCAGAAAGGGGTGGGGCTTCATGACATAAGACATTGATGGGCATGGTCAAACTAAATAATGATAAATGGCAGCTATGTGTGGGCGTGGCCTAATGAAAGGGGTGTGGCTTTGCACAAGGGGCATGGCCTAACCCAATGCGGTGGGGCTTGATCCCATAGGGATGAAGGGAAGGTTTGAGTGTTTGTGGCTTAACCCAACAGGGTGTGGCTTGCTCGAAGGGGGCACGGCTTAGCCCATGTAGAGATGACGGGCGGCTCAATATCAACATTGCTTAAGCAAGAGGGCATGGCTTATGAAATGGGGCGTGGCCCAGCAGAGAAGCTGCTGCTCCACAATTGGCTCCTTCCACCAAGCCTTGGCCTCACCTGGGAGAGAAAAGAGTCTTCCAAGGTTAGAAAAGGACATGGTTAGAAGTGGGCAAGGTCAGAGTAGCCATGGCCTCACCTGCTTGCAGTGTCACCTCGTGAGGGATGGAGTCAGGCTCCCAGGTGACCTCCAGGTGGGTGGGGCGGTCACTGGGCGATGCGGGAAGGTGACAGAGCTGATGACAGCCATCAAGGTGTGCCAGGTGTGTGGTGGCCACACCCACTCTCATTAAGCCACGCCCACCCTGGCCCTGCCCTCCTGCCTTCAGGGCTGAGGATACCCAGGTGTGGCTGGGGTGTGGGTGCCCCTCCTCAAAGCGCCAGGGCCTGGCCAGGGTGGAACTGTCCAGCGTTGCCCTCAGCTCCTGGCACTCCGGGTTCATCTGTGGGGGAAAAAGAACAAAATTTGTGGCATTTTCCCACCAAAAACTGGGATTTTCCAACCCTGAAATTGTTGGGTTTAACCCCAAAATGTTTGGGACATCAGGTCTACTCTCAGAAATGAATGGGTTTTTTTTTTAAACATCAGGTCTACCCATTGAAATGAATAGAAGAGAAAGGACATCAGGTCTACCCTTTGAAATGAATGGAAGAGAAAGGACATCAGGTCTACCCACTGAAATCAATTGATGGATAAGGACACCAGGTCTACCCAATTAAAGTCAGCGGGAATATACGGACACCAGGTCTATCCATTAACAGGGCTGGATTGGGAAGGGTTACTGGTGTGAAATATGAGGTTGTGTTTCATGTCAGGTAGAAAAAGATAGCCTTTGTAGCTGAGGTTGTGAAATGTGTGAAAAAGGCCATAGGACAATTATAAAAAACCAGTTTTAATTAACAAATGGAAAAAGCATGGAAAGAGGCTTTTTGACTAATATTTTGCTTGCTTATAAGTGAACAATGTGAGCCTAAAAGTTTTCACAATATAAGTTTTAAGCTTTTTCAATTAGTATGAGCTTTATAGGCTTTTAACATGTAGGATAGAAGAATGCACAAGTATTATTATTATTATTATTATTATTATTATCATTATTATCATTATTATCATTATTATTATTATCTTTGAAAATAAAATTATTATAAGCTTTAAGCTGCTTTGTAATAAAAGGGTTTGAACTACAGCTTTAGAATATATACATATATAGAGAAGGAATTGTAATCACCTGAATAGAAGAAGGAAGTGAGCTTATCACAGGCTAAAAATTGATGATCATGAGAAGGAAGGCTGGACAATCCTGGAAAAGGAGACAGACCACCATCTGGAAGCTGGACATCACCACCACTGATTTATTGTCCTGAAGAAGGAAAGCTGAACCTCATCATCACTGGTGTTTGTTTCTGAAGAAGGGAAGCTGGACATCACTTCACTTGGTCACAATGGGGTATAGAAATTGGATTTCACAAATAGAAACTAGGAGGAAACCAGAAAAAAAAAAAAAAAACTGCTGAGAAATGCTTATGAAGATTCTCAATAAATACCAGCAGGAATCAGCAGTCTGTGTGCAGTTGGAGGGGAGACCCCCACTGCTTTGCTCACACTTTACCATTTTGTATTAAAGAATTAATGAATTGATTGCTGCTTGATATATTGGCCGGGTCAAGCTCTTTATTCCTTACACTGGTTAGACTGGGAGTACTGGGAAGGGCTAAGGGGGAAGCCGTGGGAGAGGAACCGGAAGCACTGGGGGGAGTTGGAAGCACTGGGAGGGAGGAATGGGGGAAACGGAGCAAACGGGGAGCACTGAGAGGTGGGGTTAGTGGGAACACTGGGAGTGAAAAAAGGGGGGCACTGGGGTTACTGGGAGCTCCAGGGAATTACCAGAAGCACAGAGAAGGGTTACTGGGGGTAAATGGGGGTAAACAGGACACCAGGTCTACCCATTCAAGTCAATGGGATAAATGGGACACCGCGTCTACCCTGTCAAAGCAGTGGGGTCTCATGACCACCAGTTTGGTCAGGGGCCCAAGAATTTTTGGGGGTACCCAGGTGTATCCAGGTGATCTTTTGGGAGATCCACGTGATTTCTGGGGGTACCTAGGTGTACCCATGTGATTTTTTTGGGAGGACCCAGGTGGTTTTGGGGGTACCCAGGAAATTTTAAGAGGGAATCCAGGTGATTTTGGGGAGGTACTCAGGTGATTTTTGGGGTTCCCAGGAGAATTTTGAGGGGACCCAGGTGATTTTTGGGGTACCCAGGTGATTTTTAGGATTCCCAAAAATCCAAGTGACTTCTGTGGGGTATCCGGGTGACTTTTGTGAGGAGACCCAGGTGATTTGGGGGAGTACCCAGGTGTATCCAGGTAATTTGAGGGGGGGACCTAGGTGAACATGGGGTGTACTCAGGTGTATCCAGGTGGGTTTTGGGGGGTACCCAGGTGATTTGGGAGGGATCCAGGTGACTTTTAGTAGTACCCAGGTTCTTTTGGGGGGTATCCAGGTGATTTTTGGGGGGTACCAAGATGAATTTGGGTATACCCAGGTAATTTTAGGGATTCCCATGTGTCCTCACTCAGCCTAACAGGCTGGGAGAAGATGACGGCCACCATCGTGTTCTCCTGGTGGACGTGGACACAGATGACCCTTGGCAGCCTGGGGGGGCTGTGCAGAGACACCTCGACATTCAGGGGCACCCCAACATTTGGGGGGCACTGAATCATGATTTTAAAGAGATAAGATTTTAGCCAAGGGTTAGAAGCAATTTATATAGATCAGGGTGTAAGTTAGATAAGCAAATGATAGGTTAATGATTATTAGATGCTTAAGCTAGAGCTAATTGTTGCATTGTTTGCCATTATAAACTTGTTTATAGAAGGAAGTGGAGTAAGTGAACCGTTAGAAGAACAGATTAAAAGCAGTGGACAAATGATCAGAACTTGGACTTTATATCAATCAATCACAAAGCAGGGGACCTTGAATCATGCCAGAGGGTCACAGAGACCTGATGAAGACTCTCCTGACTTCATCCTTTGAGACTACTGACCCAATTTGAGACCGCTGACCCAATTCAAGAGAAGAATTGCACACACATGGAGGACTAATAGCCTCATTTAATACAGAGCAGGGATGGGAGGTCCTGGGGTTATGCACATGTATTGTATGTAAGATCTTGGGAAATAAATAGAGGGCTAAGAACTTTGTATGGCACCTTGTACAGCCCTTTGGAGATGACTCCTGTTCTGCAGGCAGGTGAATAAACATACCACTTTCTAACTTTAACTAGTTACAAGATCGTTGTCCGTGATCATATCAGTTTTTAACAACTCATTCTGGCAACCCAGCCAGGAGGAGGCTCTGCTCAGCTGTGAGACCAGCTGGGGTGGAGGACCCACTTGGGGCACACCCCAGGATATTCCTGGAAGTGTGGACTCCCTGCCTGGACTGTCCATCCAGCAGCAGACAAGGACTCCTGACTACTAAAAACTACGGATAAAAGAGTATGTTTAAAACTGAGACCATTTTAAACAGTGACCTCTAAGGCACATGTGTGGTCAGGAAATGCCATTGGTAAGTTGTGGGAGACATCCCACACACAACTTGTGCCTCTGCAGTGTCTTGCAAGCTGAAATTGCAGTTGGTGTCTGCTCAGTTGTATTTGGTTGCCAGCACAGAGAGCTGCTAAGCTGTTGTACCGAGCCGGGGGGACTCGGGCTGTGGTTGCTGGCAGAAGGGAATTTTGCCATTTGTTGCATAGTAGAGGGCTCAGTTTGGTGGCAATTTGGGGCCTAGCAGTCGTAAGAGCAAATCCTGGTCTATGGTTGTTATGCTGTGTGAATGTGTCCTGACTGTGAGAACAATTACGAGAGAATTTGTTGAGACGTGCTATTAGCACAAAGTGAGTGGGAGTTTGGACCCGCGGTTCTGTTCTCAGGAGAGTGAAACCGATGGGAAAAAAAATGAAGCAAGTGGGGGCACATGATTAAAGCGTTTGATAACGCTGCATGTTGTGTAAAACCCGCTGTGACTGTGGTGTGTGCGTACTTCGGTTCTGGGGGACGGTATTTACTGTAACACCCGGTGTTCATGTTAAAAGGGTCCGGACTCCCAGAGTTGTTCAGGCCTGGTGTTCAGGGGTTGTTGCCTGTGGAATTTGAGATACAGAGGTTAAGTGCTTTAGTATAATGTGTTTGTAAGTGTTTGCTGCAGGAATAATAAGATTGTGGTGCTAGTTTGCATGGAAGAGGTGTTTTGTTCCTGTGCAAGCGACTTGGAGTTGTGTTTTGGAGCTGTGGTGTATTTTTGAGGCAACACTGCTGTCTTGTGTCCAAAGTTGTAAGTGCAGCATACACTGAGTGAGAAATAGTAAAAGTGGTTTGTTTGAAAGAGTTGATTAGTCTCTGAGAGCTGAGATGTGAACATTTGTGAAGATTGGGGACAGAGAAAGGACAGGACCAATTTGGCAAGGAAGAGTAGAAGTCTTTGGTATGGGCTTAGTTGTGATTTTAGGTATGGAGGTTGTTTGTAGATTGTTATAGACGGAATAGCCGAATTGTTTTATATCAAGAAATTTATTAAAATCAATTTGGTTACAAAGAAATAAAAACCCACCACTAAAACTAAAAAATAAAAGAGATGTCGAGCCCGGGAATCGACATCGGTGAATAGGGTCGGACCAGCGGCCTATCTGGCAAACAGTCTTTCCCTGGTTCACAAAAAACTACTGCTGGAGTCTGTATTTTATACAGTTTTTGTGCCCCCAGGCCAGACTCAGCGATGTAAAAAAATGTAGACCCCCTCTATCATTCGGTAGATGCAAAGATGTAAATTCTCCGTCGTCTGGTAGATGCAAAGATGTAAATTCCCCCCCAACTGTCTGATATTGGTGTTTTCTTATCCTTCTCGGCTTGCATTGAGTCCTAGCCCGGTAATGTTGTCCAGGTGCCACTGTTATTGTGTCAGAGAGTGATAATCGCTTCCCATCTTGTTCTAAAGCGGTGTCACTTCACCCTGTGCCTTTAGATGCAAATGAAAACCCTCCCCCACAAGTTTAAGCCTTGCTTTGTTTCTTCAAATGCAAATCTGAGTCTGGGTTTTTTGCAAACTGAGTTTTACAAAAGTGGGGAGTATTTGGTATATTTACTACATTTTAACTTTCAACACCTTATATAAAATATTATCTTGAGCATGAATTAATTCTTAGCATCTCTCATAACAGAATCCCCCACCTTGTATTTTCAGAAACTTAATTCATGCTCTACTTAAGAACCTCCTTTTTTAAAATTCATCTTTGTAGTCATCCCAGGCCTCTTGTGGAGGAGTGTAATACTCCTTATAGGAGGTTTTCCTAACTCGGTTTTCAAATCTTGCTAATATTTTTGCTACTTCACTTTCTTCTGTCTGTTCTTTTAATTTCATGATTTTTGATACTTTGTCGTTTTTACTTGTGGCCAATTCGGGGTCCATTGGCATTGCTGCGATCTGCATACTTTGAACTACAGAGTGTATTAAACGAATAAGGCATGGGATGAGACAAGGCAAGAACATGATACTTGCTAGAGAACCAAGTGTGAAGAAAATCAGTTTTTTCCACCATGCCTCATTAAACAAATTGTCTCACTAAGAAGTTTGGAGGATTGAATTCCATCTCTGTACTGGTACATGAGCTACCTTTTTTATTTCTGATGCCAGATTTTTGATCGTTTCCCTATAATCATCTATTTCTACACAACATTCAGAATCATTGAACTTCTCACACACCCCTCCTTCTTCAGCCAGCAGATAATCTAATGCTATTCGGTTTTGGTACACAAAGGCTCTCATTTGGGAGTGTTGTTTGGCTAACAGCTCTAAAGCATCAGAGGTGTGATTAGACACAACCTCTACTACTGCTTGCAATCTGATTAGCCTATTTAGCAAGTAAATTGGGGTCCTATAACCCCAACTCCCATCTTGTGCCCAGGTTGCCGGGCCATAATATGCTATTATATGTTCTGCTGGCCATTCCTCCTCTCCCCATTTATGATTGCCTCCCACCATCGGGAGGCTTGTCTTTACTTCTCTTTTTTCTCTACTTAAAGTCTCATATAGTGGGGCCCCGAGCATATTAGCCTCGGCCCTGGGGAGTGTGAAGAAGGAAGGGCGGATCATCCCTAGAGTGCATGAGCCTTTCCATTGCCTTAGTAGTTCGCTGTATGCTTTTTTCTCACAGATCCAATATATCTCACTGCGAGATCTCCAGACCTCATGTGTCATCTCTGGCGTTTCCTAATAATGAGCTATGTTTTCTATGGACTGGAAAGGGTTAGCTCCAGAATATTCGTGCCAACATAAACTAATTTTCTCAGACTAATTGCAGCGGTCAGTTTTTTCTTTCTCTCAGTATCCCATCGGAGGTTTAGGTTGCCATTTCCTTTCTTGTTTATCTGAATTTACAGCTAATGTGGATATACACGGGGTATATCCTACAACCTCGTTAAATTCTTTCCCCTCCCTACTGATACAAAAAGTTCTAATTATCTGGTGGTCAATTATCTACCTTTCAGGCCGCAATATATTTTTTGAAATTTCTGATTTATTCTACCTTAATAGTTGTTCCGGCAATAAGTTTTCACCTTTCCAGGGCTACATTTCTGTGGAATTCAATCCCCCACAAATCTAACAGTTGGTTAGACCTAATTTGGAGGCAATCTCCTGCATAAGATCTAAAAATAAATTCTTGTTAGAAATAAGTGATCTTGAATCCCCATATTGTTTTTCCAGCTGTTCATATTGTTCACTTAATGACTTAAGTCTATCCTGTTCTATTCTCCTTCTTCTAGTTTCTGCTTCCTGCCTTTTTAATTCTTGAGAGATTTCATAAATTTTTACTTCAGGCTCTATACCTTCTTCGTCTTGCATAAAGCAAAATGTTTTATCTAATTGTGAGCAATCTCGTTCATTATTGATTATTATTTGATTATCTTTTTGCACTGACTTCCCATCATATTTAAGATTCTTGCTCACCTAATATGTTTTTCTTCTTATTTTACACATTCTCAATTGTTCACTCCCATAACACAAGTGGTTCACGGTAAAATAGGCTATGAAAATCGATTCTTTTTTCTCCCCTATCTAAAGAGTGCGGTTACATTGATCACAGATCGGAATATCTACTCTAATATTTCTCTTCTGCCTGCTGTGCTTTCTTTCGTCTTTTGGTGGGAGTTGACCTGACTTCTCGTTTTCATCATCTCTATTAATGTCCAAACACACATATTTTTCCCCTTCCCTGCAGATCCTGTATAGTGTGCCATTTCTTCTGCAGAACCCCACCTGCTTATCTTCACAGCCTGCTTGGCCTGATCTCATCTTGCACTCACCACAGCTGTTGATCGGGCCTTGCGGAAGCACCTGGTGCTGCTTCTCTGAGAACCATGCCGCTGTCGGGAGTGAAGCTAGCTACAGGGTCATTAGGATACCCCACCGGTAAACTCCTCTGCTTCTGCTTACACCTGCTGGTGTGCAGCCAGCAGCGTGGTAATCCATCTTCTGTGCAGCAGGAGTCATCTTCAGGGGCCCTGTGCTGGACCCTGGCTGCATATCGCTTCTTAAAGGCTTCCCAGCGGGCAGGTTTGACCGTGTCTGCATTGCAGGGGGTCTTGCTCAGAGTTCGGCACTCAGTTCTCAGGGGTTCTGCCTGTGTATTCGATTTTCCCCTCAGCCCGTTCCACTTCAGAAGATACTAGGTCCTGGAATGAAGCCTAATTAGATCAAGTGCGACAGAGATATCTAGAAAACGAGTAGTCAGAGTCTGCTCCTCCTCCAGACACCTAGTACACAATCCTTTAGGCTTAAATCCCCTTTTACAGTGAGCCACCCAAACCTTGTTACAGAGATTGCACTTGAATTCAATGCACTGGAAACACGGGCACTCAGCTTTAGTACATCTCACTCGGTTTCCTCCTGACATGGGTTGCTCCTTTGTAGTCGTAATTTCAAGTCTCTTGGTGAGGAGACCACGTTCCACTCAGGTTCGTTCTTCTTTGGGGTGATCTTCTTCACTCTGGATGTGTGTGCCTAGCCATGTTCCGCTGTCCTGACTGCAGTGTCTGTAGTCAAGAGAACAAGAAAAGGGCCCTCCCAATGTGGTGTTAGTGGGGCCTCTTTCCAGGTCTTTATCAACACACTATCTCCAGGATGTATCTTATGAATGGCAAAACCTAAAGGCGCGTTCTGTGTGGTCAACCCAAGCTTCCTGAGTTCCTGTATATTTTTGTTTATTGCAATCAGATATGGCTGTAATTGTTTATCTTCTATCTTTGGGTGCCCTACCGGAATTCCATGAGTGTAAGGCATCCCACACAGCATTTCAAAAGGTGAGAGTCCGGTGTCAGAGTTACGCATAGTTCTAATGTTGAGGAGGGCAAGGGGAAGACATTTGACCCATGACATTTTTGTTTCAATCATTAATTTAGATAACTGTGCCTTTAATGTTTGATTCATTCTTTCCACCCTCCCCGAACTCTGAGGATGCCATGGGGTGTGATACATCCACCTTATACCTATGGCCTCGGTTAGTAATTTTATAATTTTGGACGTGAAATGTGTCTCTTGATCTGAGTCTATGTGACTTATGACCCCATATCAGGGTATGATTTCATTTAACAAAACCTTTGCAACTGTTTAAGCGGTGGCTCTGGCACTGGGGAATGCCTCAACCCAATGTGTCATTTGATCCACAATGACCAGTACATACCTGTACCGTCCCACCTTAGCTAATTCTGTATAGTCCACTTGAACCTTTTCGAATGGTCGATAAGCGATTGGATGACCCTCCCTAATGGCCTTCTTAATGTTTGCTTTGTTTACCTTCTGGCAAGTCACACATCCTGTCATTTCTTGTTTTGCTAATTCATAGATCCCTTTGCATCCAAAAAATTTCAGGACTTGATCTACCAATGCCTGAGTTCCCCAGTGTGTCTGCTGATGCAGATGTCTCAAAATTTTCCTAGCATATTCTTTAGATATGATTTCCCTTCTATCGGGTAATTTCTATTTCCCGTCTATCATTTCTCCTCCCATCCTTTGGTATGTCTCAATTTCCCGTTCTGTTAAGCAGAACGGATATTCTGTACTTTCTTCTGTTTGAATCTCGGGGGTACTTACCACCATCAGCGCTGCTCTTTTTGCTTCTGTATCTGCTAGATTGTTTCCCCTAATTCTGAACTGCATACCTGTTTGATGTCCCTTCACATAGACAACAGCTATCTCTGTTGGCTCTCTCACAGCTTCCAATATTTGTTTAATTAATTCCTCATGAACTAAACTTCGTCCTTTCGTACTGACCAAGCCTCTCTCTTCCCAAATCTTCTCAAAAGTGTGCACCACGCCATAAGCATATTGAGAATCAGTAAAAATTGTTCTTCTCTTTCCTTTCAATCTTTTCAAAGCCCTCAAAATTGCGTACAGTTCGCATGCCTGTGCAGACTATCTGGCACTTAAAGGGCCAGACTCTACTACTTTCTTCGAGTTCCCATCCACTATAGCATATCCCGACTTCCTCTTTCCATCTATCACTCTTGCTGATCTATCTACAAACTATTTTTCTCCACCTTCTAATTCTTCATCCTCTAAATCTAACCTTATCTTTGTCTGCAGTTCCACTATTTCAACACAATCATGGTTGGAGATTTCTGAGGTTTCTCCATATAGAAATTGAGCTGGATTCACCGCTGAGGTGGTCCGTAGCTCCAGTTCAGGGGAATGTATCAGTATGGCCTCATATTTCAACAGACGAGCATCCGTTAGCCATTTGTCTGCTTTTTGTTGTAGTATATTTCTAACATTATGTGTGGTAAATACTACCAAGGGGGCCCCAAATGTGACTTTCTTAGCTTCCTCTACTAACAAAGCTACTGCCACAATTGCTTGTAAACAGCTGGGCCACCCTTTACTCACAGGATCAAGAATCTTTGAAACATAACTCACAGGTTTTTTGTTACCTGCTCATTCCTGAGTCATGACACTATACGCAGTGTGATTGCTGACCTCCACAAACAACTGAAAGGGCTTTCTAAGGTCTGGTAGGCTTAGCACCGGCGCTGTAATTAACGAGTCTTTTACCTCTTTGAGTCTTTGCTCATCCTGTTCTACTTACTTTACCTTAGTCATAGTCAGTTTCTCGTAAAGAAACTTCACCTTTTCACTATACCTCTCAATCTAGTGCTTGCAATAGCCTAACAACCCTAGAAGTTGTCTGATCTCCCTCTTTGTTCTTGGGGAGGGCATAGATACGATCCCCATAACCCTTTCTGGGTCTAATTTCTTCTTACCTTTTGAAATCCAATGGCCTAAGTATTTCACTTCAGGTTCCGTGAATTGCAATTTAGATTTAGACACCTTTAGACCTCTTTCTCCTAAGAAATTTAACAATCTTATGGAGCAATTCCTAACTTGCTCCTCCTCCGGACCGGCTATCAAGAGATCATCCTTTCCTTAGATTTATGCCTCCTCCTAGGGTTCTCCTCCCAGTACTGTATTAATCTTAATGGACTGTCTGGAGGAATTTCTGGGATTCCCCTATTAGATTCCTTTCGCAATTTACTATTTCTTTGCCCCATTTTACCGACACTTACCTAATACGCATATGTGGAGCTGGATATAACGCAGGTACCTTTCTAATAATTTTACTAAAATACCCTCCGCCAGGGACCATCTGAGGGGACTTTCTTATTGGCACTCGGCTCTCTGATTTCTTTTTTTGACAGATACCCGTCCTGATGGAACCCCGTCCCGGCACTGAAGGTTTACCAGTTCCCGAACTCAAACGAACGTCCCCTTCCCTTCAGCCCACTTGTGACTAAAACCAAAAACTCCGCGCGCTCTGGAGTTTTTCCACAATCGCTTCCCTTTGGCCCGACCCCGTTCCTCGCGGAATCTGGGGAACTGCGGTCCTCAGGTCCTTTTCGCTTCGTGATAAATCACGTCTCATACACACACACACATACACACACACGGTCACCCCGCTAAACCATGAAGTACTTATGGTGCCTTTTTCCCTCGTGGATTCTTCGTGCACTCAGATTTTTATGAGCAAGATCCTGCCGCGGCAACCTGAAGATCCCCAAAGCCTGGGTTCTTCGTGAGTTCCCTGAGAGCCTTTCTGCTAGCTAGCTTCTCCTTTTGGTAGTGGCTTTTTATCAGAATTTGCTTGATTTCCAACTGGTTCCTGGAGACCACTCTCGTGCCGTTTGGGCCGCTGAAAACAGCGGGGCGCCTCCCAAAACGCTGAGAGGATTCTAGTTCTAAGATTGGAAATCACGTCGGGGTCACCAATTCTGTTATAGACGGAATAGCCGAATTGTTTTATATCAAGAAATTTATTAAAATCAATTTGGTTACAAAGAAATAAAAACCCACCACTAAAACTAAAAATAAAAGAGATGTCGAGCCCGGGAATCGACATCGGTGAATAGGGTCGGACCAGCGGCCTATCTGGCAAACAGTCCTTCCCTGGTTCACAAAAAACTACTGCTGGAGTCTGTATTTTATACAGTTTTTGTGCCCCCAGGCCAGACTCAGTGATGTAAAAAAATGTAGACCCCCTCTATCATTCGGTAGATGCAAAGATGTAAATTCTCCATCGTCTGGTAGATGCAAAGATGTAAATTCTCCCCCAACTGTCTGATATTGGTGTTTTCTTATCCTTCTCGGCTTGCATTGAGTCCTAGCCCGGTAATGTTGTCCAGGTGCCACTGTTATTGTGTCAGAGAGTGATAATCGCTTCCCATCTTGTTCTAAAGCGGTGTCACTTCACCCTGTGCCTTTAGATGCAAATGAAAACCCTCCCCCGCAAGTTTAAGTCTTGCTTTGTTTCTTCAAATGCAAATCTGAGTCTGGGTTTTTTGCAAACTGAGTTTTACAAAAGCGGGGAGTATTTGGTATATTTACTACATTTTAACTTTCAGCACCTTATATAAAATATTATCTTGAGCATGAATTAATTCTTAGCATCCCTCATAACATAGATGCTGATTTCTAGAATTAAAATAGAGATAGTTTGGGTCTGAGAATCCAGTCTGGCCAGACAAATAGAGGGAATTCCACTGCTTCAGTGGTTTGTGCTCGACTCATTTGGCCTCAAGAGTTTGTGAATTCAGTAAACTGGTGGATAGACAGGGGAAATGAGAGACTATATTTGGATAGTTTCTATCAGATGTCGGCTGGGGGACTAGTGGCTTTGGATTGGGAGCAACAATGTGGAGAATTTAGCAAATCAAGAAGGAGTGAATGGAATAGCTTTTGTTTGTGGGAATTTTCCTGCAGCTTTTGGTGCATCTAGAGGCTGGCATTGTGCTGAGTCATTAAAACTGAAGATCAGAGTCAGAGATACTCTTAACTAGTTACAGTTAGAAAGTGGAATGTTTATTACCACCGGCAGGTGGCGCGGGAGTCATCTCTGAAAGGCGTAACCGCATCATACAAGGTTCTTTGCCCTCCATTTATTTCCCAAGATCTTACATACAATACATGTGCATAACCCGAGCACCTCCCATCCCTGCTCTGTATTAAAATGAGGCTATTTGTCCTTCATGTGTGTGCAATTCTTCTCTTGAATTGGGTCAGTGGTTTCAAAGGATGAAGTCAGGAGAGTCTTCATCAGGTCTCTGTGACCCTCTGGCATGATCCAATGTCCCCTGCTGTGTGATTGATTGATATAAAGTCCAGGTGCTGGCCATTGTTCTTAATGGTTTCAATCTGTTCTTATAATGGTTCACTTACTCCATTTCCTTCTATAAACAAAACTAAAACGAGCTCAATATTGATGGCAAACAATACATCAATTAGCTTGAGCTTAAGAAACTGATAATCATTAACCTATCATTTGCTTATCCAACTTTCATCCTGATCAATATGAATTGCTTCTAACCCTTAGCCAAAATTTCAACTCTTTAAAATCATGATTCACTAATTCCTTCCAATCACTCCCAGTATGGTCCCAGTTGCCTCCAGCTAGATCAACCCCCTCAGTCCCAGTATGATGCCATTTGCTCCCAGCGTGCTCCCAGTTGCTCCCAGTCACCCCCAGTATGGGGGATGATGTGCAGGGTATTTTCCCAGTCACTCTCAGGTACTCCCAGTGTTAGTCCAGTCACTCCCAGTATGATCCAAATATGAGCCCAGTGTGGTCCCAGTCACTGCCAGTATGAACCAGTTGCACCCCACATGGTTCCAGTTGCTCCTTTTCACCTTCACTTTTGTTCCAGTCACTCCCAGTCTCTCCCAGTGTACCCCAGTACCTTCCAGCATGATCCCATTTGCTCACAACCACTCCCAGTCAGCCTCAGTGTAGTCACCCTCACTGCCAGTATGATCCCAGTCACCTCCAGCATGACCCCAGTTCATCCCAGTATAAGCCCAGTTGCTTCCAATCACCCCCAGCATGCACCCAGTCAGTCCCAGTTCCTCCCAGTTGCTCCTGGCATGACCCCAGTTGCTCCCGGCATGACCCCAGTTTCTCCCAGTAGTTCCTGGCATGATCCCAGTTTCTCCCATGTGCTCCTGGTCACCCTCAGTGTGATCCCAGTCACTCCCAGTATATCCCAATTTCCCCCAACATGGCCTCAATTTCCCCACGCAGGCTTCTGACTCCCAGTGTGAATCCAGTATGATCCCAGTCTCCCTCAGTGTGATTGCAGTCTTCCCTGGAGTGGGCCCAGCTGCTCCCAGTATGATCCAAGTATGATATCAGTACAAACCCAGTGCAATCCCAGTCACTGTATGATCCCAGTACAAACCAGTCACTCCCAGTGATGCCATTTCTAGGGCACAACCCCATCCCCCGCATTCTGACCTGTCCCAGATCCATCCCCGCTCCTCCCATGAGCTGTGAGATGTCAGGGGAATGGGGAAGGAGGAGGAGGGAAGGAGGAAGAGGCAGAGCAGCAGCAGGAAGCAGGAGGAGAAGAGGAGAGGAAGAACCGGGCGGCTCAAGCACTCCCTGAAGTCACAGCCCCCTGGGACCATCGCCCCCATCCCACAGGTGCCAAGGGAGAGGGAGCTCGCCCCAAATATCCCAGGGGGTGCCTGGGTTTGGGGGTTTTTGGGGGGAGATGTTTGGAGTGTGAAAAACAAGGTTCAGGTTTCTGGTAAAATTTTAAAGGTTTAATAAAAAGACAAAAAGAGACACAAAAGTAAAGGGTTAAAATAAAATTTGTGGCTGGGTGCTTGGCATTCCTGGGATTGCCAATCTCCCTAGGATTGCTGGGAAACCGTCGGGGCTGCTGGGGCTGAAGGGGCGGGATGGCTGGAAAAGTGGTTCGGGGTTCTGGTGCCAGAAGTGGCTGCTCCCAGTATTAGCCCAGTGGTCCTCCCCATGTGGTTCCAGTTTCCTCAGCGGTCCCAGTATGAGCCCAGTCACTGCCAGTCATTCCCCATTATGATGCAGTTTGCCCTCAGCTCAGTCCCACTTGCTCCCACTTGCTCCCAGTTGCCCCTGGTATAGTCCCAGTCACTCCCAGTATGATGGCAATCTCTCCCAGTAGGGCCTCGGGCACTCACACTTGTCCCCAGTTGCCCCCAGTGTGGTCCCAGTTCTCTCCAGCACATTCCCAGTGACTCCCAGGGTGGTCCCAGTCACCACCTGCATGGTCTCAGGCACTCCCAGTATATCCCAGTTTCCCTGAACATTCCAGTAGTCATTGCCAGGCACTCCCAGTTACCCCAGCATGGTTCAGTTGCCCCCAGTTGTATCCCAGTTACTGCCAGTACATCCCAGTTGTCACCAGCATACATCCTGTCATTCTTTTTTGTTCCCGGTTCCTCCCAGTGTGAGCACATTTGGCTCCCAGCATGGGCCTGGTAGCTCCCAGTAACCCTCAGTCAAGGTCAAATCACACCCACTACAGTCCCAGTATCATTGTAGCCACTCCCAGGATGATTCCAGTCATGCTAGCGTAATCACAGTCACTCCCAGTCATTCCCAGTATGAATCCAATGGCCCCCAGTGTGATCCCAGTTGCTCCCTGTCATTTCCAGTGTAATCCCAGTAGCCTCCAGTATTACCCTCATAGTTCCCAGTTTCCCCCAGCATATCCCCGTCACTCCCAGCATGCTCCCAGTCCTTCCCAGTTCCTCCCAATTGTTTTCAGAGTCATTCCAATTGCTCACAGCCACTCCCAGTATATCCCAGTAAGAGTCCAGTCACCCTCGGTGTTATCCCAGCTGCTGCCAGAAAAGTTCCATTTGTTCCCAATTCCTCGCAGTGTGGTTCCATTGTCCCCAGTATAGTTACAGGCACTTCCAGTGTATCCCAGTTTCCTCAGTTAGATTCTGGTTACCTCCGAATGATCCCAGTCTTTCCCCAGTTCCTCCCAGTTGCCTCCAGCATGATTCCATTTTCCTGCAGTTGCCCTAAGTGTGGTCCAAGTATAATCCCAGTATGATCCCAGTTTCCCCAGTTGTGGTCTCAGTCCTTTCAGCATGGTTCCAGTCCCTTTCAGTTGATCCCAGTTGCTCCCAGTGTCTCCAAATTTTCTTCCCAACAGTAGCTCCCAGTAACCCCCACTCAGGATCTCTTCACATCCATTGTAATCCCAGTGGCTCCCAGGATGAACTCAGTAGGACCCAGTCACCCCAGTTTGGTTCCAGTCACCACCAGTATGGTTCCAGTCACACCCAGATACTCCCAGTATTAGTCCAGTCATGCCCTGAGTGACTGCCTGTCACTCCCAGTTTGAGCCCAGTTGCTCCCAGTCACCTCCAGCATGGTTCCAGTCACGGCCAGCACCTTTCCAGTAATTCCCAGTCTGGTTCCAGTAGGATCCCAGTATGACCCCGGCATGGGCACAGCTGCTCCCATTTACCCCCACTGTGGTTTCAGTCTCTCCCAGTGTATCCCAGTTGGTCCCAGCTTGTTCCCAGTCACTCCCAGTTGTCCTCACTTGCTTCCAGCCTGATTCCAGTTGCTCACAGCACCTCCCAGTCACCCACAGTGCATTCCCAGTTGCTGCCAGTATGATCCAGTATGTCCTCAGTCCGCTCAGCATGGGCCCAGCCTCTCCCATTGTGATCCCAGTAGGATCCCAGTTTCCCCCAGGCACCTTGCAGAGCCCCAGCCATGCTGTTTGCCCCCAGCCTGCCCACGGCCAGCCTGGGGCTGCTCCCGGGGCTTTTCTGTGCTCAGCATTGGCCTGGGCAAAGTGTTCTGGAGAGAGCCTGGGCAAGGAGCCTGCAGCCCCCAGGCCCTGGCCTGAGGCGTCAGCGCTGCCCCAGCAGTGCCCATGGCCTGTCCCTGCTGCAGCCCCGGCACTGCCACCCCCAGCACTGTGCCCGGCCCTGAGAGCACTCAGGCCCTACAGCAACACCAGGGCCAGCAGGGCAGCGGGGCAGGGCCATGGCAGCAGCACTGGCAACACTAAGGGGGATGAAATCCGGGATCGTTCCCAGCAGGAACAGCACCTTCCACACCTGGGCCAGGATTGAGGCGCTGCTGGAGGAGCGGGAGCAGCACCGGTGCCGGGTGGAGCATCCCGGAATGCCAGAGGCCAGGATCTTCTCTTGGAGTGAGGCTGGGAATGTGGACTGTGGGAATTGGGGATTTGGGAATGTGGAGCAGCAGGATGGGGGTTCCCCTTCTCTCCTCACCATCCTGTGCTTCCCAGAGCCAGAATCCAGTGGGAATCTCACCCTGGTGGTTGCTGTGCCCATCATTGCTGCCATCATCATTCTCCTCATCTGGAGGCTCCAATCTGGTTTCCCCCAAAGCCATCCTGGGCTCTCCCTGTTTTCTTCTCCCTCCCAAGACTGCTGGGGGTCCCTCCACAACCCACCCACCCCCCTAAACTCCTCCTGGGTCTGCACACGGGGGCCATGTCCCTTCCCCCAGGATGATGAGGGGTCCTGGGCAGAGCCCCCCACTGAGCCGAGAGTGTGGAGGGAACTGGGGGTCCTGGTGCTGGAAGTGGCTGCTCCCAGGATGAGCCCACTTGCTCTGTCCATGTGGTTCCAGTTTCCTCAGCACTCCCAGTATGAGCCCAGTCACTCCCAGAATGATCCTGGTCACTTCCCCTCACTCCCTTGAGGATCCATCTTGCTCCCAGTATGAGCCCAGTCACTCCCAGTCATTTCCCATTATGATGCAATTTGGCCCCAGCACAGTCCCAGTTGTTCCCAGTTGCACCCACTATTATCCAGTGTGTTCCCAGTTCTCCCAGTATTCCCCAGTATAGTCCCAGTCTCTCCCAGTATGATGCCAGTCTGTCCCAGAAAGGCCCCAGTCACTCACACTTGTCTCCAGTTGCCCCCATTGTGTTCCCCCAGTTCCCCCCAGCACATTCCCAGAGGCTCCCAGTGTGGTCCCAGTCACCGCCTGCATGGTCTCAGACACTCCCAATATATCCCAGTTGCCCTGAACATTCTCGTAGTCATTGCCAGGCACTCCCAGTTACCCCAGCATGATTCACTTGCCCCCCGCTTTATCCCAGTCACTGCCAGTACATCCCAGTTTTCACCAGCATGCATCCTGTCATTCCCAGTTCCTCCCAGGGCATCCCCAGTAGGCACTCCGCATGGGTTTGGTAGCTCCCAGTAACTCCCAGGAAGGGTGCAATTGAAACCCACTATAATTCCAGAATGTTTCCAGTCACTCCCAGTATGATGCCAGTGGCCTCCAATGTGATCCCAGTAGCTCCCTGTCAATTCCAGCATGACCCCAGTAGCCTCCAGTATGATCCCTGTGACTCCCAGTCTCTCCCAGTATATTCCAGTCATCTCCAGCATGCTCCCAGTCATTCCCAATTCCTCCCAGTTACTTACAGTGTGTTTCCAGTTGTTTACAACCACTCCCAGTCAATTCCAGTAGGAGTCCAGTCAACCTGAGTGTGACACTAGTCTCAACCAGCATGAACTCAGCTGCTCTCACTGTGATTGCAGTACGATCACAGTTGCTGCCAGAATAGTTCCAGTTGTTCCCAGTTCCTCCAAGTGTGGTTCCATTGTCCCCAGGATAGTTACGGGCACTTCCAGTGTATCCCAGTTTCCTCAGTAACATTCTGGTTACCTCAGAATGATCCCAGTCTTTCCCAGTTCCTCCCACTTGCCTCCAGCATGATCCCAGTTTCTGGCAGTTCCCCAAAGTAAGGTCTCAGTATAATCCCAGTATGATCCCAGTTTCCCCACATGCGGTCTCAGTTTCCTCAGCATGGTCCCAGTCCCTTCCACTTGATCCCAGTTACTCCCAATGTGTCCACATTTACCTCCCTACAGTAGCTCCCAATAACCCCCAGTCAGGATCTGTTCACACCCATGGTAATCCCAGGGGCTCCCAGGATGAACCCAGTAGGACCCAGTCACCCCAGTTTGGTTCCAGTCACTCCCAGTATGACTCCAGTCACTTCCAGATACTCCCAGTATTATTCCAGTCATGCCCTGAGTGACTGCCTGTCACTCCCAGTTTGAGCCCAGTTATTCCCAGTAACTTCCAGTAGAGTTACAGTCCAAGTCAGTCCTTTCCAGTCACTCCCAGTCTGGTTCCAATGGGTTCCCAGTATGACCACAGCATGGGCACAGCTGATCCCATTTACCCCCACTGTGGTTTCAGTCTCTCTCAATGCATCCCAGTTGTTCCCAGCATGTTCCCCAGCATGTTCCCAGTCACTCCCAGTTGTCCTCACTTGCTTCCAGCCTGATTCCAGTTGCTCACAGCCACTCCAAGTCAGCCTCAGTCAGTGCAGTCCCAGTTGCTGCCAGTATGATCCAGTATGATCCCAGTCTCCTCCAGCATGGGCCCAGGCTCTCCCACTGTGATCCCAGTAGGATCCCAGTTGCCCCCAGGGACCTTGCAGAGCCCCAGCCATGCTGTTTGCCCCCAGCCTGCCCACGGCCAGCCTGGGGCTGCTCCCGGGGCTTTTCTGTGCTCAGCATTGGCCTGGGCAAAGTGTTCTGGAGAGAGCCTGGGCAAGGAGCCTGCAGCCCCCAGGCCCTGGCCTGAGGCGTCAGCGCTGCCCCAGCAGTGCCCATGGCCTGTCCCTGCTGCAGCCCCGGCACTGCCACCCCCAGCACTGTGCCCGGCCCCGAGAGCACTCAGGCCCTACAGCAACACCAGGGCCAGCAGGGCAGCGGGGCAGGGCCACGGCAGCAGCACTGGCAACACCAAGGGCTGCTGCTGCTGCTGGGCACAGCTGCTGTGCCAGCACTGATCTGCCCCCAGCTCTGCACACAGACATTGCTGCTGCAGCTGCAGAGAAGGGAACCAAAGGGGCATCTCTGCAGAAAACTTGGCTGGGAGATCCTTGAGTTCCTTTAAAAGCACCAAGAGTGCAGCCCCTCATTGAAACAGTCTCTGGCCACCTGAAAGGTGGAGAGAAAGAAAATGGGAAATGGCAGAAACAAAAACCTTTCTTTGTGGACAGCATTAAAAACATTAAACACAGGAAAAAAAACCCACAACCAAACCAATAAGACCTTTGAGAGATAACCTTTATTACAAGTGATTTGCAGAAATTGGCCAGCAGTTTAATGTTCCTGAAACCATCCAGTGATCAGTCTCAGCACTGCAGCCTTGAGCTCCTGGTTCCTCAGGCTGTAGATGAGGGGGTTCAGGGCTGGAGGCACCACCGAGTACAGAACTGACAGGGCCAGATCCAGGGATGGGGAGGAGATGGAGGGGGGCTTCAGGTTAGAAAACATGGAAGTGCTGAGGAACAGTGAGACCACAGCCAGGTGAGGGAGGCAGGTGGAAAAGGCTTTGTGCTGTCCCTGCTCAGAGGGGATCCTCAGCACAGCCCTGAAGATCTGCACATAGGAGAAAACAATGAACACAAAACATCCAAGACCTAAACAGACACTAACAGCAATAAGCCCAAGTTCCCTGAGGTAGGATTTGGAGCAGGACAGCTTGAGGATCTGTGGGATTTCACAGAAGAACTGGCCCAGGGCATTGCCATGGCACAGGGGGAGGGAAAATGTATTGGCTGTGTGCAGCAGTGAATAGAAAAAGCCACTGGCCCAGGCAGCTGCTGCCATGTGGGCACAAGCTCTGCTGCCCAGGAGGGTCCCGTAGTGCAGGGGTTTGCAGATGGACACGTAGCGGTCGTAGCACATCACGGTCAGAATGGCGAGTTCTGACCCAAGAAAGAAGACAAGCATAAACACCTGTGCAGCACATCCTTTGTAGGAGATGGCTGTGGTGTCCCAGAGGGAATTGTGTATGGCTTTGGGGACAGTGGTGCAGATGGAGCCCAGGTCGGTGAGGGCCAGGTTGAGCAGGAAGAAGAACATGGGGCTGTGCAGGAGGTGGCTGCAGGCTACGGCGCTGATGATGAGGCCGTTGCCCAGGAGGGCAGCCAGGGAGATGCCCAGGAAGAGGCAGAAGTGCAGGAGCTGCAGCTGCCGCGTGTCTGCCAATGCCAGCAGGAGGAAGTGGCTGATGGAGCTGCTGTTGGACATTTGCCCAGGCTGGGCATGGGCACCTGTTCATGGAGAAAGGACAGGGACAAGTCAGCAGAGGCTGCTTTCAGCCAAACCTGGGCCATTCCCTCCAGACTGTCCTGCTGTGACTCACCCACCCTTGTTCCTGCTCTGGGAAAACCTTCCCCCAGATCCCTGCCTGAGCTCCAGTTGTGCTGTCTGAGTGTGCCAGGAGCAGCCAGGCCGGTACGTGGGGGCTCTCCAGGAGCCATCCCTGCCCTGGGTTTGTGGCCATGTGGCAGAGGGACAAGGCTGGATATTCAGGATTTTTCACTGGACTCACTCCTAATGCAGACAGGCTTGTTTCCATCTGCACTCCTGCTTCTACAAGACATGGAGAGCAGGAAGGAATTTTAGCCATTATTTTCATGCCCACACATCATTCCTGGTTCCCTGAGGTTAGAAATCCCCAGCATTTCTGCTGCACTCAGAGTTTGCCACTGAGAGATGAGAGGCAAAGGATTCCCTGTGGCTCAGGGCACAGTGAGAGACTGGATGGGCTTGTTCCCAACTGTCTTGGTTTTGAAAGAAGACAGGTATCTGCTACAGAAAGGCAGGGCTTCTTTTGGAATGGATAATTCAAATCTCTTTCTTTCAAATTATTATAATTTAGAAAATTAAAAACGGCTCTCAGGCAGAGATATGGGAATAGGAATAACAGTTCTTTACTAATAGGTATAACAGGGCAAACAACAACAACTACAGCAATTAATAGCGAAAACAGAACTAGGGACTTTGACGGAGCTTGGTCTCACAAAACCCGGGGCAGTCTGGTCTCTGGGGGACTTCAAAGAAAAAGTACTAAGCTGGAACGGTGGGGAATCCCGGGCTGGTGGATCGGATGAAGTTCGGAGCTCAGTCGGTGGTCACTGGAGGGCAGAGACGTCTGGCAAGAAGGCCAGCGCGGGCTCGCGGTGCAGCAGCTCTAAAACAACGCCGAGGCAGTGGGACAGGATGCCCAGCCGAGGCAGCTCTAGCAGGGCAGCAAAAAAAAGAGGAATTCGGATCTGGGCACACGAGGAGACGACGGCAGCTCTCTCTCTAGGATCAGATCTTGGCGGTGCCAGTGAGAAACTCATACAGCCACGGCAGCCGCGTCTGCCTTCGACACAGACTACACTAAAAGTGAAGCTGCCCCCCCCTTCAGCCCTGTCTTTCTCTCTTCCCCCCACACCCCTCGGGGGGAAACTCTTGGAGACAAGGGTGTAGCCAAGTGCCAGCTTCTATGCTTTGTTTTCACTTGAGCACTCATAAGTATCCGGCAATCAGTTGCCTTGCAACCCTTGGGAAAAAATTCTATAGGTGAAAAGGATAAACAAGTCTAACTCCTACCATTAATCTACCCCGAATTTTTTCTCATACTAACATATTACATTTGAATTTAAACTGCTAAACTATATACATACATGCACTACTTTAATTATATACATATATACATGCAGATGTGGGTACGGATACAGTGGCATGGGTAGTTCACTCTAAAACAAGGTCTCTTTGAGGTATGCATCGGCTCTGTCTATCTTTTTGCATTACTTACTAAGTGCAACTTGGTCTTTGAGCGAAGACAACTCCACGGATGGGATTGTCTTTGCTGGAGGCAGGATTAACTTAAACAGCTTTTCTCAGCATACTTCTCATGTGTACTACTGGAACTTTATCTATTGTTCTCAGGGGCTCAGACTGGGCAGGGCTTGCTCGGTTGCTGGAACCTCTGGTGTTCACTAACCATGTGGCTTTTGCTAAATTAATCTCTTAGTTCTTGAAGGACTCTTCACTCAGTGCCTTCAAGGTGGTTTTAAGCAGGCTATTGCATCGTTCAACTTTCTTGGCAGCTGGTGCATGATAAGGGATGTGATATATCCATTCAATGCTATGTTCTCTAGCTCAGGTGTTTACAAGGCTGTTCTTGAAATGGGTCTCATTGTCTGACTCAATTCTCTCAGGGGTGCTATGTCTCTAAAGGACTTGTTTTTCAAGGCCCAGGATGGTATTCTGGGCAGTCGCATGGGGCACAGGGTAGGTCTCCAGCCATCCAGTGGTGGCTTCTACTATGGTCAGCACATAGTGCTTGCTTTGGCGGGTCTGGGGAAGGGTGATGTAGTCAATCTGCCAGGCTTCTTCATACTTATATTTAGACTATCGTCCCCCATACCATAGGGGCTTCACCTGCTTGGCCTGTTTGATGGCAGCACATGTCTCACAGTCATGGATAACTTGGGAGATACTGTCTATGGTTAGATCTACTCTTCGGTCTCGTGCTCACTTATAGGTGGCATCTCTGCTTTGATGTCTTGAAGCATCATGGGCTTATCGAGCTAGGAACAGCTCTCCCTTGTGCTGCCAGTCTAAGTCTATCTTTGATACTTCTATCTTGGCAGCTTGATCTACTTGCTTATTGTTTCGGTGCTCCTCATTAGCTCTGCTCTTGGGGACATGGGCATCTACATGGCGGACTTTCACAGGTAGCTTCTCTACCTGACTGGCAATGTCTTTCTACTCATCAGCAGCTTAGATTGGTTTTCTTCGACGCTGCTAGTTGGCTTTTTTCTACCTTTCTAGCTAACCTTACAGAGCATTGGCTACTATCTACGAATCAGTGTAGAGGTAGAGCTTTGGCTACTTCTCTCTTTCAGCAATGTCTAGGGCTAACTGAATGGCTTTGAGTTCAGCAAGTTGACTCGATCTACTTTCTCTTTCAGTGGCTTGTGCAACTTGTCGTGTGGGGCTCTATACAGCTGCTTTCTATTTCTGGTTCAGGCTTACAATGCGGCAGGAACTATCAGTGAAAAGAGCGTACTGTGTCTCTTCCACTGGCAGTTGGTTGTACGGTGGTGCTTCTTCAGCTTGTGTTACTTGTTCTTGCTCTTCTTCATCTATGAGACTAAAGCTTTCACTTTCTGGCCAGTTGGTAATAACTTCTAAAATCTCAGGGCGGTTTGGGTTTCTAATACGGGCGCGCTGTGTGATGAGGGCAATCTATTTGCTCTATGTGGCGTCGGTGGCATGGTGGGTAGAGGGAACTTTTCTTTTAAACATCTACTCTAGCACAGTCAGTCGGGGTGCTAGGAGGAGTTGCGCTTCTGTACTAATCACTTCTGAGGCGGCTTGAACTCTTTCATAGGCAGCTAAGATTTCTTTCTCTGTGGGAGTGTAGTTGGCTTCAGACTCTCTGTAGCTTCGGCTCTAGAATCTCAGTGGTCGGCTTCAAGTCTCACCTGGCACCTTCTGCCATAGGCTCCAGGACAGGCTATTGTTCTCGGCTGCTGAGTAGAGCACATTCTTTACCTCTGGTCTCGTCTTCACTGGGCTAAGGGCTACTGCATGAGCGATCTCTTGCTTGATCTGGGCAAAGGCTTTCTGCTGTTCAGGGCCCCAGTGGAAATCATTCTTCTTGCGGGTAACTAGGTAGAGAGGGCTCACAATCTGGCTGTACTCAGGAATGTGCATTCTTTAAAAGCCTATGGCACTTAGGAAAGCTTGTGTTTCCTTCTTGCTGGTTGGTGGAGACATTGCAGTGATCTTGTTGATTACTTCTGTGGGTATCTGGCGACGTCTATCTTGCCACTTTACTCTTAAGAACTGGATCTCTCGGGCAGGTCTCTTGACTTTGCTCTTCTTGATGGCAAAGCTGGCTTCTAGGAGAATCTGGATGATCTTCTCTTCTTTCTCAAACACTTCTATTGCCGTGTTCCCCCACACAATGATGTCATCAATATACTGCAGATGTTCTGGAGCTTCTCTCTTTTCTAGTGCAGCCTGGATCAGTCTATGGCAGATGGTGGGACTGTGCTTCCACCCCTGGGGCAGTCGGTTCGAGGTGTACTGCACGCTTTTCTATGTGAACGCAAACTGAGGCCTGCACTCTGCAGCTAGAGGAATGGAGAAAAATGCATTAGCAATGTCAATAGTGGCATACCACTTCGCTGCCTTGGACTCCAGCTCGTACTGGAGTTCCAGCATGTCTGGCACAGCAGCGCTCAGCGGTGGTGTCACTTCATTCAATGCACGGTAGTCTACAGTCAGTCTCCATTCTCCATCAGACTTGCGCACAGGCCAGATGGGGCTGTTGAAGGGTGAGTGGGTTTTGCTGACTACTTTTTGGCTCTCTAGCTCCTGGATCATCTTGTGGATGGGGATCACGGCATCTCGATTGGTCTGATACTGCCGGCGGTGCACCGTCGAGGTGGCAACTGGTACTCGTTGTTTTTCTACCTTCAGGTGTCTTACTGCAGATGGGTTCTCTGACAGTCTAGGCAAGGTGTTCAATTTCTTGATGCCTTCTGCTTCTACAGCAGCTATTCCAAAAGCCCATCTGAGTCTCTTAGGGTCTTTGTAATACTTATTCTGGAGGAAGTCAATGCTCAGGATACACGGGGCCTTTGGGCCGGTTGCAATCAGATGTTTCTGCCACTCCTTCCTGGTCAGGCTCACCTCGGCTTCTACTAGAGTCAGTTGCTGTGATCCCCCTGTCACTCCAGCAATGGAAATAGGTTCTGCCCCTACATGTCTCGATGGCATCAGGGTACACTGCGCACTAGTATCTACTAAAGCTTCATATTTCTGTGGCTCTGATGTGCTAGGCCATCGAATCTACACAGTCTAAAAGACTCGGTTTTCTCGTGCCTCTTCTTGGCTAGAGGCAGGGCCCCTCTAGCACTGGTTATTATTTTTTTCCTGGGCATACATTGTAGAGGCTCTTTCAAGGGGATCTGACATATCATCTTCACTTCTATAATACCTGGTAGCTCGGTCATGGGAGGTTGAGGCTACTTTCATTTTAGTGGGACCCCCTCGGTTAGTGTTTCTCTCTTTGAGCTCACGCACCCGTGCTGCCAGGGCAGAAGTGGGTTTTCCATCCCACCTTCCCATGTCTTCTCTATGGTCACGCAAGAAAAACCACAGGTCAGCCCTTGGGGTGTACCCTCTCTCTAGCTGGAGGGCGTTGGGCTCTGGCTCTGGGGCTTGTGACTCGCACTGGTGCCGCATGGGAACTGTTCTTCTTCATCTCTTCTCTCACCTCCCTTATCTCTTCTTTGAGTTCTTTAACTACTGCAGAGACTTGAGCCTGCACTGGGCCACTGATCATGCTCTCATAATTTCTGAGCCTGTTGGCGACAGAACCCACTGTCTCTCGGTTGCTATCAGGATTGATCATTGCAATGAAGGTGGTGTATTGAGATGGCCTTTTACTTGCCAGGTTCTACAACATCTGCCTTGTGCACCTGACCTTGTCAGGGTCATTGTCATGCTGTCTACCCTTCTCAAAGAGTACTTCTAATATTGCTACTTCTCTCAGCTGTTGGATCTCTTCCTCAGGGGTCTTCTACTGACTTCTATAATGGTGCTCTTGCATTCTGTCTCTGTGGACAAACCTCTCTCTTATACTCATTAGAAGTCGCTCTCAGAGGGGAAGAGGCTCTTGCTCCCTTACAAATACTTGATTCACCTCTGAGTCTTGGGTCAAGGGTCTTAAATTCTTTGCCTCACTACTATCTAGTTGCACGCTTGTGCTTATAAGGTCTTAAACCCGAAGTAACTAAATTGTATAAGCCTCACGTCCCCGTCGTGCAATATCTTTTTGCAGATTACGTAGGCTTTCATAAGTCAGGGACTCGATGGTAATCTCAACCTCTGGTTCCCCTGTGGGCTGTGAGGGCCTCTTTTCTTATCTTTATTACTTGGGTGCTCTGATTTCATCTTATACTTCTTTGTTTCTACAGGGGCAACTGCAGCTGGTTGTGACTGGTCTTGTGGTTCAGCTGGAACCTGGACGGTTGTAACGTCTGTGGGTTCTACTGCTGCACTATCGGATTCTCCCTTTTTAGGGCAAGGGGAGGGCTTCTCACTAGCTGGGGAAGTGTATTCTTTCAGCACTTGGCTCATCTCACGTATCTCTTTCACTAGAACCCTCACCCAACTGGGGTGGTTCATTTCTGGGGTGGGCTGCGGGGCAGGGTCAGGCAGTGGGCCAGCATCCCCAGTCTCTGGGGCAGTATCAGGCTCTATGGCAGCATTCCCAGCCTCTGGGACAGTATCAGGCCTTACAGCAATATCTCTAGTCTCTGGGGCAGTATTAGGCCTTACAGCAGTATCTCTAGTCTCTGGGGCAGTGTCAGGGCCTACAGCAGTATCTCTAGTCTCTGGGGCAGTGTCAGGCCCCACAGCAATATCTCTAGTCTGTGCCGTGCTCTAAATTGACCTCACTTTATCTTTGAAAGCTAAATAAGCTAGGATCATCAGCAACATTTGGTTAGTTTCTAGAGGGAATTTGAACTCTTCAAAAGCTGGTAGAGTAGGCATAAGGAACTGGCTAAAGGTCTGGAAAACTTCTCTCACTGTCATTTCTTCACAGAAAGTACTATTCTTAAAGTAACCCCAAATACACCTACTTAGTATGTGATAGCCACGTATCTACGTGCCTGCTGTCTAGAGCAAGTTAAAAATCAGTGAATTCTTCACCTTATCAACCCATAAAACAAACTGAATAACAGCCACAGTAGCTTTTGTTATAGGGCCCATGTTTAGGAAAAGGCCTGCAAATGGGCAAAATAAAGCCACAACTACATGCCACCTGAACCAGGATAAGTTAGACCACATGGCGTTACTTATCAAAGTTTCTATATCTAGTGAACAAGAATGAACAAGAAATTAGGTCACTTAAGAACTGTTATTCTTTTTTTTCTCTCAATGCCCTCAAGCCCCACGTTGGGCGCCAAAATCTGTCTTGGTTTTGAAAGAAGACAGGTATCTGCTACAGAAAGGCAGGGCCTCTCTTGGAATGGATAATTCAAATCTCCTTCTTTCAAATTATTATAATTTAGAAAATTAAAAACGGCTCTCAGGCAGAGATATGGGAATAGGAATAACAGTTCTTTACTAATAGGTATAACAGGGCAAACAACAACAACTACAGCAATTAATAGCGAAAACAGAACTAGGGACTTTGACGGAGCTTGGTCTCACAAAACCCGGGGCAGTCTGGTCTCTGGGGGACTTCAAAGAAAAAGTACTAAGCCGGAACGGTGGGGAATCCCGGGCTGGTGGATCGGATGAAGTTCGGAGCTCAGTCGGTGGTCACTGGAGGGCAGAGATGTCTGGCAAGAAGGCCAGCGCGGGCCCGCGGTGCAGCAGCTCTAAAACAACGCCGAGGCAGTGGGACAGGATGCCCAGCCGAGGCAGCTCTAGCAGGGCAGCAAAAAAAAGAGGAATTCGGATCTGGGCACACGAGGAGACGACGGCAGCTCTCTCTCTAGGATCAGATCTTGGCGGTGCCAGTGAGAAACTCACACAGCCACGGCAGCCGCGTCTGCCCTCGACACAGACCACACTAAAAGTGAAGCTGCCCCCCCCCCCCCAGCCCCGTCTTTCTCCCTCCCCCCCACACCTCTCGGGGGGAAACTCTTGGAGACAAGGGTGTAGCCAAGTGCCAGCTTCTATGCTTTGTTTTCACTTGAGCACTCATAAGTACCCGGCAATCAGTTGCCTTGCAACCCTTGGGAAAAAATTCTATAGGTGAAAAGGATAAACAAGTCTAACTCCTAACACCAACTGCCCTGGGTTTGCAGCTTTGGCTGCAATCAGAGAACAATCACACTCCCGTGTCACCCTGGCATAAACCAGACCCTTCCCAGAGCACAGGGATCCCCCAATGTCTCACCCTCTCCAAAGGGCTCTGGGCAAGGTCTCAGCACCCCCTTCTGCCAAGGACACTCCCGGCTCCCTTGGCAAACCCAGCAGCATTTCCTCAGCTCTGGCATCTCTGCACTTCCCCGTGGCACATTCAGGGAACTCCCAGGGGCTCTGGCACAGATTTGCAGCCAGGAGGGCAGCTCAGAGCTGGCAAGGACACAGCAAGGAGATCCCCGGGTGTGCCCATGATGGGACCTCAGGGAGGGGGCTCAGCTCATTCCCCTTTGCCATGGACTGCTTTGCCCACAGCCCCACAGGTCCCAGGGAAGCTTGGACACCCCATTGCCATGGCCACAGCTGCCTGGCAGGAATGCCAAGGGCAGTGCCTGACTCAGCTGCTGCAAAGGCCAGAGCCTCCCTGAGAGCACCAGATGACAGGGACAGGATCAGGGCAGTGCAGCAACAAGAGCAGATGTGGTGGTGCTGTGCCTGGGAGGGCAGGGCACAGACAGCCGGCAGAGAGTCTCTGTAAATGTTGAAACATTACTTTGATAATCCCGGGTGTTCCTTTCAACTCAGAATGTTCTGTGATTCTGTGATTACAATTCCTGTTCTGCTTCTCTCATCCTCCTGTTGCCTATAATTAAAAAAAAAAAAAAAAAAAAACCAAACCAAACAAAAAAGCAACACCCTTGTAACCCCTTTAGAATGGTGATGCATAAACCAGACCTTTACTGGAAGCCTCCAGGTTTCCAGTGGGGATGGGGAATACCTGGCCCCTGATTTCAACAACTTTTTTAAGGCTGAATAATAAGGATATTTAACAGGAACACCCAAAAAGAGATTCAGTTTCCCCAGTTATACACCCCTGAGGCAACCCGTTAAAGTTAGTCCAAGGGTTTCTTTGACCCACTTATTTTATGACTACTCACACTCTTGTTAAAAAAAAAAATGTTATTCTTGTAGGTCCGCTTTCTGATAATAAGACAATACAGTATTTCAAGAATGTATTTAGGTCTGCTAATTGTTTTAAAATTGAATAGAAAGTGTAAAAAAATACTAGAGTTAATTAAGGATTATAGTTTTATATGTATGGAAAAGTAGTTGAATAGAGGTACTAAAGGATAATAGTTTATAACTATAAATTAGTAGTTAACAGATCTACTAACATATGAAAAATGTATAAAAAGTAAAAATCTTTGTCATCACCCCAGCTTTCCCATCCTTCTCCAAGCAGAAAATTAAAAACACTCTCAGGAAAGCTCCTGATCATTACAGCAATGCCAGGCTTACCTTCTTTTGGCAAGTGTCCTCCACAGCTGTGCCCAGGCTGGTGTGGGGCTGGGAGCAGCCCTGCCCCACACAGCCCCTCTCAGCAGCAGCAGCAGCAGCAGCAGCCCCTGCCCTGCTCAGGGTGGCTCCTTCCCCCCACAGCTTCTCCCCAGCGCTGGCAGCAGCTCCCCAGGCCGGCTGAGAGCTGTCCCTGGCAGGCAGCAGAGTCCCTGGGCCAGCACAGCGCCCTGGGCTGCAGGACCCTGCTCTCCACCACAGCCCTGGGCACCCCTGGCTGCAGCCCCGGCTGCTCAGCCCTGCAGCAGAGCCTGGCCCCAGGGAGCTGCCTTGTGCTGGGCCTGGGCTGGGGCAGCAGGGAAACCCAGCCCTGCCCTAGGGCCACATCCCTGCCCTGCAGCAGCTCCCACAGTGCTCCTGGAAGGTGCTCCAAGCTGGGGGCTGTGGCAGCTTCAGGAGATCCCTGCAGGAGCTGCAGCTTCTCTTCCCCCAGCCAGAGAGTGACTGTTTGCAAGCCTGGGAGGATTTCTCCTGCAGTGAGCCCTGAGTGAGCTCTGCTCTGTGCTGCCAGCCCAGGCTGAGCTGAAGCCCTGTGTGCCTGTGTGCTGTGCCTGGGGTGGCTGCAGGCAGTGCCCCAGCCCTGCTAGGCTGGCAGAAAAGCTGCTCATCCAGATAAATGTGTTTTTAAGCTCTCCTTGCTTGCCAGGATCTCTGTCTGGATGATGAGCTCAGCCCAGCTCAGCAGCACAGACACAGCACAAGGACTTTAATGACCCTCTCGGGGCTTTGTGCTGAGGCCCTGAACATCAGTCCCTGAGAGGGAGCTGAAGAAACCTCTCCAGAACTCCAAGGCAGAAGCCAACTCCGAAGTTTCTGGAAGTTTTAATGGGTCCCAGGGAGGGACACGACACAGAAAGTGTCCCCAGGCCCCTGGCAGAGCAGAGAACTGCAGGCAGTGATGACAGGTGGGGACAAAGAGAAGCCAAGGCTTGGTGCCCTGGGCCACAGCAGCCTCTGTGCCACCAAGGACACTGAGGAGACACCTTGTCCTGAGGCCCTGGGGCCTCCTGGCACAGCCCCAGCAAGGCTGGGCACTGTCAGCCCCTTGTGCTGCCCTCAGCATCCCCTTCCCATGCCAGTGGCCCCCAGGATGTGCTGGAAGGAGTCCCTGGGGAAGGAGCCTTGGTCAGCAATGGCCCTGGGGGGCTCCTTCATGCTGCCAGGGACTGCAGGTTTTTCCAAGGACTTTGGGTTTGGCTTCTGCCTTGGAGACTCTGAGAGGTTTCTGCAATTCTGGCTTCCAATTCTCTGCCTTAATGAGTCCCTTGAGAGGCTTTGTGAGTAACAACACTCAGTGGGGCTCATTAATGCTTCAAGGTACTTCAGTTATTTTAGGGTATTTGATGTTTCCTTTTTCAAACTGACTCTAGGAAAAGTTTGTGCAATCATGGCCCCCGTTATCTCCTTTAACGAGTCCCTTGGGATTCTTAGTCAGTAAAAACACAGTGGGGCTCATTCATACTTCAGAGTACTCAAAGTTTATAAAAGAACTTTTTTTGACACTGAGTCTGAGAAGTTTGTGCAATCATGGCCTCCAATTATCTGCTTTAATGAGTCCCTTGAGATTCTCAGCCAGTAACAACATTCAAATGAGCTCATTCATGCTTCAAGGTACTCAGGGGTAATTTAAGTACTTCTTTTGGCCACTGAGTGTCTGAAAAGGTTTTGTGCAATCCTGGCCTCCAATTCTCTCCTCCCAGGACTCCATGAGGAGCCTGTGCTGGGGATGGACATCAGTGAACCCATTAATGCCTCGACACACTTTGGGTGTTTCCTCTGACTTTGACTCCTGGAATGGTTTGTGCAATCTCCTCTCAGGCCCTGAGGTTCCAGGGCTCAGCACCAAATGCATCACGGGGTTCATTAGGATCAAGCAAGTCCTGACAAACCATGGCTGTGCCTTGATTTCCCTCTGGTCTTGTGCAGTTCATTTGGAAGTCTTTTTTCCAATAGTTATGGGGATGTATTTCAAAGAGCTTTTAATAAACCCGCATTCCTATTTTCAGGGGTGTATTTTTCTCTTCAGAGAAGAAATGACTGCATCATTCAGTGATTGATATTGACCCAAAGTGTCTCCTCAGAAAGGTCTGTCCTCATCAGAGCAGCTGTGTCTTGAGGTCTCACCCAGTGTGGACAACCTTGCTCCACATTCCCCAACCCCATCCTGTCTATCCTCACTCACCTGAGACCTGATTTGCTTGGAGAACTGGCTGCACTCTGGCAAAGATGGGTTTTCTTTCTTTTTTAGCAATTTAAACTCCTAAGTTTCAGGCAATCTCAGATGTTAATCGTTAAAAACAGATATGATTATTGACAGAGACTTTCTAATTAGTTAAAATTAGAAAGAGGTATTTTTATTAACACCAGTGAGCAGCACAGGAGTCAGCTCCAAAAGGCGTGACCACACTCTACAAAGTTCTTTGCCCTCTATTTATTTCCCAAGATCTTACATACAATACATGTGCAGAACCCCAGCACCTCCTATCCCTGCTCCATATTAAATGAAGCTATTAGTCCTTCATGTGTGTGCAATTCTTCTCTTGAATTGGGTGTGTGGTCTCAAAGGATGAAGTCAGGAGAGTCTTCATCAGGTCTCTGTGACCCTCTGGAACGATCCAAGGTCCCCTGCTTTGTGACTGATTGATATAAAGTCCAGGTGCTGGTCATTGTTCTTAATGGTTTCAATCTGTTCTTATAACAGTTCACTTACTCCACTTCCTTCTATAAACAAGCTCATAATGGCAAACAATTTAACAATTAGCTCCAGCTTAAGCATCTAATAGTCCTCAACCTATTGTTTGCTTATCTAAGTTACACTCTGATCCATATAAATTTCTTCTAACCCTTAGCTAAATTTTTTAACTCTTTAAAATCATGATTCTGTGCCCCCCAAATGTTGGGGTGCCCCCTGAATGTCAGGGTGTCCCCCCACAGCCCCGCTGCCACTGAGGGTCATCTATGTCCACGTTAACCGGGATGATGAGACGGTGGCCGTCATCTTCTCCCAGCCCATCTGGGTGAGTGGGGACATCTGGGAACTCCCAAAAATCACCTGGATACCTCCCAAATCACCTGAGTACCCCCCAAAAAATCATCTGGATACCCTTCAAAATCTTCTGGATCCCCCCCAAAAATCACCTTGCTAACCCCAAAAGTCACCTGGATACACCAAAAAGCCACCTGGGAACCCCCCCAAAAATACCTGGATACACCTTAATACCCCTCCAAATCTCTTGGGTATCCCCCAAAAATCACCTGGGTACTCCAAAAATCACCTGAGTATCCCCCCAAACACTACTTGAGTACCCCCCCAAAAAATTACCTGGATATCCCCCAAAAGTCACCTGGATACACCTGGGAATCCCAAAAATAACCTGAGTAACCCCCAAATCACCTGGGTACCCTGAAAAATCAAGTGGGTACCCCCCCTCAAATCACCTAGATCCCCCCTTCAAATCGCCTGGTAATGCCAAAAATCACCTGGATATATGTGTGTGTCCCCCAGTATCACCTGGATCCCTCCCTACCAAAATTACATGGGTATCCCCAGAAATCACCTGGATCCCCCAAAAATCACCTGCATACCCCAAGAAAATACCTGGATTTCCCCCCAAAATCACCCGGATACACCTGGGTACCCCCCAAGATTTTTGGGCCCCTGCCCAGACTGGTGGTCGTGAATCCCCACTGCTTTGACTGGGTAGACGCGGTGTCCCATTTATCCCATTGACTTTAATGGACAGACCTGGCGTCTCTAAAGCCCTGTTGACTTTAATGGGTAGACCTGATGTCCTGTTTACCCTCATTTATCCCCAGTAACCCTTCCCAGTCCTCCTAGTAATGCTCCAGAGCTCCCAGTAACCCCAGTGCCCCCCTTTAGCCACTGCCACTGCTCCCAGTAACCCCTCCTAGTGCTCCCAGTTTGCTCAGTTTCCCCCTTTCCTCCCTCTCAGTGCTTCCAACTCATCCCCCAGTGCTTCCAGTTCCTCCCCCAGAGCTCCCCCTTAGCCATTCCCAGTGCTCCCAGTTTAACCAGTAACCCTTCCCAATCAAGCCCTATTAATGGACAGCCCTGGTGTCCCTAAATCGCCATTGACTTAATTGGGTAGACCTGGTGTCCTGTGATAGTTGGAGTAGGAGAAAACAAAAACAGGCCTGAATTTTAAAAGTTACAAAGATAGTTTATTTACACACTCTAAAGAATAAAGGAAAAAATAAAAAGAAATTGAAACTTCAAAACACTCCTCTTCCTCCCATAAACTGTTCACTTTCCCATAACCAACATAGAGAGACAAAATGATTTCCAGTCCGTTTCAACTATTTAAACATTATCTTTCATCACCTTGGCAGAGGAGTCTCTCTGGAGTCCATGAAGACATTTGCCACAAGAAACAGTCTGGTGGCTCCCAAAGTCAGAAACCTGCAACTCCCTGGAATTTTGCAGATTGTGCCATCTCACCCATGAGCAGCATTTCCCCTGGCTACTCAAAGAAAGGCCTCTCAGCATATGTGGGGTATTTTTTAAAGAATGCTATTCTTAGTATTTCTCAAAGATTCTCTTCTATCTTTAAAATTGTCTCTCTCTAAACAGACCTCCTTTTACTAGAGCTAAAGGGCCAAATCTGCATCTCAGACAACTGAGACCTCTTTTTACCTCAGGAGCTGGGGAACTTCCTCTACAACATTCTCAATGAAATCTCACTTATATCAGTCTATTACCTTCAACTAGAACAGCATTCCTCTAAAACAGCATCAATAGATTACAAGAAATAGTCCATTTCTCCATGGTTTACATCTAGAGAAGTCCAGTAAAAAAAATGTCCACTTCCTCAATCCTTTCTTCCAGATAACCTTTATCAGTTCTTTTGCTGACTGTATCATGCTGTCTCTCTACATTTTAAATCACTCTGATCTTCTTCTCTCCCTCTGGGAAAGGGTTGGAGTTCTGAAAGCTTCATGTTGCCAGGAAAGGGTTAAATCTGCCCAAGGTCTTTCTCTCTCTCTCTGCAGCTCACAGATGTCAGAATGCAAGGCCCACGCTGGTGATGGGGGGTGCAGGGGAGGAACAGGCTCAGGAAGGGCTGATGGATCACTTCCCTCACCCCTGCTCTGATCCAAAGCGGATCCAACATCAGACTCGCTTCTTGGGGCCCAGGGGTGGTGGTGGGGGAGAGATCTTCTCCTCCCCTGGGCCAGCAGCACCAGCAAACCAGGGCCCAGGCCACAGCCCTGCCAGGGCCTTCTGCCACAGCCCTGGGCTGCAGCTTTCTCTCTCTTTCCCTCCCTGCAGAGGCTGGCAGGGGAAGGAGCCCCCCGGCACAGGCCAGGCTCGGCAGACCCAGCTGGGCACAGCCCCGGACACCCAGAGGGCAGCGGGGCCTGGCCCAGGGTCCCCTGCTGCCTAGGGAGTGTTACCTGTGTTCTTGATGGGAAGGAAAAAGGGAGTTTCACCTGTTCTCCTTGATATTTACACCCTGTGCATCCATGGAGAAGTAACTACTTTCAATTGGTTCTTTCCTGAAAACTCACTTTCTGGTCAAAACCACCACAGCATGGGAACTGATTAAAAAAGATGCATGAAAATTTTTGTAAGTTAGACTGTGTGCATAAGTAAAGGTGTATACGTGCCTTACTAACTTTATGTAAAACTTTTGCCAATTATATTGACACTAATTGCTTTGCACCAATGAATACAATGAGTTATTGTGATGTAGTCAATGACTTAAGATTACATTTTGTTAAGAGTATAAAAACTAGAGAACATGCAGAATAAAAAACTTCTTCCATTTTGGATCCTGATCACGTGTGTGTGTATGTCACATCCGACCTAACAGTAACAGCCAGGGCAGAGCTGTCCAGCGTTGCCCTCAGCTCTGGGCACTGTGGGTTCACCTGTGGGGGAAAAAATAAAAAAATTGGGGCATTTTCCCACTCTAAATTGGGAATTTCCAACCCTGAAATTCGTGGGTTTAACCCCAAAATGTTTGATATATCAGGTCTACCCAATGAAATTAATGGAGGGTTTTTTTAAAACAGGTCTACCCACTGAAATGAATGACAGGGAAAGCAAATCTACCCATTGAACTGAATGGAAGAGAAAGACATGAGTTCTACCCATTGAAATCAATGGATGGAAAAGGACACCAAGTCCACCCCAATAGCAGCAAAAGGGATTATGGACACCAGGTCTACCAATTCAAGTCAATGGGATAAATGGGACACCACATCTACCCAGTTGAAGCAGAGAAGCACGACGACCAGTTTGGGCAAGGGCCTAAAAATTTTGGGAGGTACCCAGGTGTATCCAGGTGATTTTGAGGGGGAATCCAAGTGATTTTATGGGGGGTATGCAGGCAATTATTGGGGGATCCAGGTGATTTCTGGGGGTACCCAGCTGATTTTTTGAGGGTACCCCAGTTATTTTTGGGCTACCCAGATGTACCTAGGTGATTTGGGGGAGATCCAAGTGACTTTTAGGAGTATCCAGGTGCTTTTTGGGGGTTTCCAGGTGATTTTGGGGAGTATCCAAGTGATTTTTTGGGGGTATCTAGGTGATTTGGGGAGTTCCCAGGTGTCCCCACTCACCCTGATGGGCCAAGAGAAGATGACAGCACCATCGCATCCTCCCAGGCAATGTGGACACAGATGACCCTCGGTGGCAGGGGGGCTGTGGGAGGACACCCCAAAATTCAGGAGGCACCCCAACATCTGGGGGGCACTGAATCATGATTTTAAAGAGTTAAGATTTTAGCTAAGCAATGGAAGTAATTTATATTGATCAGGGTGTAAATTAGATAAGCAAATGATAGGTTAATGATTATTAGATGCCTAAACTAGAGCTAATTGCTGTATTGTTTGCCATTATGAGCTTGTTTATAAAAGGAAGTGGACTAAGTGAACCGTTAGAAGAACAGATTGAAACCAGTAAGAACAATGACCAGCACCTGGACTTTATATCAATCAATCACAAAGCAGGGGACCTTGGATTGTGCCAGAGGGTCACAGAGACCTGATGAAGACTCTCCTGACTCATCCTTTGAGAACACTGACCCAATTCAAGGGAAGAATTGCTCACACATTAAGGACTAATAGCCTCATTAAATACAGAGCAGGGATGGGAGGTGCTGGGGTTATGCACATGGATTGTATGTAAGATCTTGGGAAATAAATTTAGGGCAAAGAACCTTGTAGAGGATGGTCACGCCTTTTGGAGATGACTCCCGTGCCACCTGCTGGTGCTAGTAAACATACCACTTTCTGACTTTAACTAGTTAGAGAGTCTCTGTCCATGGTCACATCTGTTTTTGCCAATTAACACTTGAGATTGTCTGAAACTTTGGAGTTTTAGATTGCTAAAAAAGGAAGAAAATCCATCTTTACCAGAGTGCAGCCAGTTCTCCAAGCAAAGCAGGTCCCAGGTGAGTGAGGAGAGACAGGATGGGGTTGGGGAACGTGGAGCAAGGTTGTCCACACCGGGTCAGACCTCAAGGCACAGCTTCTCTGAGCAGGCCAGACCTCCTGAGGAGAGACCCTGAGTAAATATCAATCACTAAATGTAGCAGTCGTCTCTTCTCTGAAGAGAAAAGTACACCCTTGAAAATAGGAATATGGGTTTTTTGAAATATTTCCCCATAACTCTAGGAGAAAAGACTTCCTAGTGAACTGCACCAGACCAGAGGGAAATCAAGGCACAGCCATGGTTTGTCAGGACTTGCTTGATCCTAATGAGCCCCGTGGTGCATTTGGTGCTGAGCCCTGGAACCTCAGGGCCTGAGAGGAGATTGCACAAACCATTCCAGGAGACAAAGTCGAAAGAAAAATCCAATATGTCTTGATATAATATTGGGTCCCAGAATCGCCAATGCCCAACACAGGCTCCTCATGAGGTCTGTAGAGGAGATAACTGGAGGCCAGGACTGCATAAAAACCTCTCAGAGACTCAGCACAGGATGGAAAATCCAAAGGAAAATTCAAAGCATCTTAAAAATCTTGAGTATCTCAAAGCATTACTGAGACCCACTGTGTGTCAGTGCAAAGCTCTCAAGGGACTAATTAAAGCAGATAATTGGAGGCCAAGATTGAACAAAAGCTTCTCAGACAGTCAGTGGCAAAAAGAAGTACTTAAACTAACCCTGAGTACCTTGAAGTATTAATGAGCCCCACTGAGTGTTGTTACTGGCTAAGAATCCCAAGGGACTTGTTAAAGCAGAGAACTGGGGCCATGATCGCACAAACCTATAAAGATCAGTGTCAAAAAAAGTTCTGTAATAAACTTTGAGTACTCTGAAGTATTAATGAGCCCCACTGACTGATTTTACTGACTTAGAATCCCAAGGGACTCGTTAAAGGAGATAATTGGGGGCCATGATTGCACAAACTTTTCCTAGAGTCAGTTTTAAAAGGGAAACACCAAGTGCCCTAAAAGAACTGAAGTACCTTGAAATATTAATGAGCCCTACTGAATGTTGTTACTGACAAAGCCTCTCAAGGGACTCATTAAAGCAGAGAATTGGAGGCCAGGATTGCACAAACCTCTCAGAGACTCCAAGGCAAAAGCAAAACCCAAAGCCCTTGGAAAAACCTGCAGTCCCTGGCAGCATGAAGGAGCCCCCCAGGGCCATTGCTGACCAAGGCTCCTTCCCCAGGGACTCCTTCCAGCACATCCTGGAGGCCACTGGCATGGGAGGGGGATGCTGAGGGCAGCACAAGGGGCTGACAGTGCCCAGCCTTGCTGGGGCTGTGCCAGGAGGCCCCAGGGCCTCAGGACAAGGTGTCTCCTCAGTGTCCTTGGTGGCACAGAGGCTGCTGTGGCCCAGGGCACCAAGCCTTGGCTTCTCTTTGTCCCCACCTGTCATCACTGCCTGCAGTTCTCTGCTCTGCCTGGGGCCTGGGGACACTTTCTGTGTCGTGTCCCTCAGTGGGACCCATTAACACTTCCAGAAACTTTGGAGTTGGCTTCTGCCTTGGAGTTCTTGAGCGGTTTCTTCAGCTCCCTCTCAGGGACTGATGTTCAGGGCCTCAGCACAAAGCCCTGAGAGGGTCATTAAAGTCCTTGTGCTGTGTCTGTGCTGATGAGCTGGGCTGAGCTCATCATCCAGAGGGAGATCCTGGTAACCAAGAGCTTAAAAACACATTTCTCTGGATGAGCAGCTCTTCTGCCAGCCCAGCAGGGCTGGGGCACTGCCTGCAGCCACCCCGGGCACAGCACAGAGGCACAGAGAGCTTCAATCACTTAGGGCTGGGAAGGAGCTGAGAAGGGACTGGGGCAGTATCACTGCCAGCCCTTGGCACAGGAACCTCTGGCTGCAGGACAATGCAGCTGCAGCTCCTGCAGTGATCTCCTCAAGCTGCAACATCCCAATACCGACAGACTCTGTGAGTACATTCTCTGATGATCTCTTGTGTAGAGCAGCCAGGGGTGCCCAGGGCTGTGGTGCAGAGCAGGGTCCTGCAGCCCAGGGCGCTGTGCTGGCCCAGGGACTCTGCTGCCTGCCCGGGACAGCTCTCAGCCAGCCCGGGGAGCTGCTGCCAGCACTGGGGGACAAGATCTGGGTGGAAGGAGACAGCTGGTAAGGCGTGGAAGTGTTCTCTGTGTGGGGTGAGGATGCTGCATTGTTCAGGACTGCTCCCAGCATGACATTTAACTGCAGAGCATGTCCAAGTAATTTATACACGGAGCACTGAGAGGCAGGGGCTTCATAAAAGGGAAAACTCTGCTTTTTCAATCTACTGCTCTGTGTTGCCTGGATGGGAAGTTGCAAATAGGCATCCATCTCTCAGTTCAGGTTGATTAAAAAAACCACTATTTTCTATCAGATTTTACTAAACCAGGCAGTGGCAGAAATCAGCACAGGGTCCCTTGCAGGCAGCACCAGTGTTGCTTTTCCAGCCTCCTCATGGTTGCACTGACGTTGCCATCAGAGCCTGCAGAGCCAGAGCTGGCCCTGGGCAGTGCTTGAGCTGGGAGGGGTCTGCAGGGCAGAGCTGAGCCCCCAGGGCTGGGCTGGGCTCTGGCAGCACAGGCAGGGCCCAGCCCTGGGCACAGGGAAGCAGCTGCAGGCAGGGACAGCTGCAGGCAGCAGAGCCCTGGGCAGGCAGTGGGGGGAAAGTGCCACCAAGCTGAGCTGGGGATATTGAAAGTCCTCTCCAAACTGAAATATTCCATAATTACTTTTTTTACAGATCCCATGCCAGGCCAGAGCAAATGTCCAACAGCAGCTCCATCAGCCACTTCCTCCTGCTGGCATTGGCAGACACGCGGCAGCTGCAGCTCCTGCACTTCTGTCTCTTCCTGGGCATCTCCCTGGCTGCCCTCCTGGGCAACGGCCTCATCATCAGCGCCGTAGCCTGCGGCCACCTCCTGCACAGCCCCATGTTCTTCTTCCTGCTCAACCTGGCCCTCACCGACCTGGGCTCCATCTGCACCACTGTCCCCAAAGCCATGCACAATTCCCTCTGGGACACCAGGAACATCTCCTATGCAGGATGTGCTGCACAGCTCTTTTTCTTTCTGTTCTTCATCACAGCAGAGCTTTCCCTGCTTACCATCATGTGCTATGACCGCTACGTGTCCATCTGCAAACCCCTGCACTACGGGACCCTCCTGGGCAGCAGAGCTTGTGCCCACATGGCAGCAGCTGCCTGGGCCAGTGCCTTTCTCAATGCTCTCATGCACACGGCCAATACATTTTCCCTGTCCCTGTGCCATGGCAATGCCCTGGGCCAGTTCTTCTGTGAAATCCCACACATCCGCAAGCTCTCCTGCTCACACTCAGTCCTCAGGAAACTTGGGATTACTGTGCTTGGTGCCTGTTTAGCATTTGTTTGTTTTGTGTTCATTGTTTTCTCCTATGTGCAGATCTTCAGGGCTGTGCTGAGGATCCCCTCGGAGCAGGGACGGCACAAAGCCTTTTCCACCTGCCTCCCTCACCTGGCCGTGGTCTCTCTGTTCATCAGCACTGGCACATTTGCTAACCTGAAGCCCCCCTCCATCTCGTCCCCATCCCTGGATCTGGCCCTGTCAGTTCTGTACTCGGTGGTGCCTCAAGCCCTGAACCCCCTCATCTACAGCCTGAGGAACCACGAACTCAAGGCTGCAGTGTGGAGAGTGATTACTGGAATCTTTCAGGAACACTAAACTGCTGGCCAGTTTCTGCAAATCATTTCTAATAAAAGTCATCTTTGATACTTCCTGTTGGTTTGGTTATAGGTTTTTTTCCCAGTGTTTTATTGTTTTAATCTTGTCCAAAAATAACTGTCATTGTTTGTGCCATTTCTCATTTTGTTTCTCTTCACCTTCCCTGTGGCCACAGACTGTGTCAATGAGGGGCTGCACTCTTGTCATTTAAATGACATAAAGGGTCTCCCTACCAAGTATTCTGCAAAGATTCCCCTTTGGTTCCCTTCTCTGCAGCTGCAGCAGCAATGTCTGTGTGCAGAGCTGGGGGCAGATCAGTGCTGGCACAGCAGCTGTGCCCAGCAGCAGCAGCAGCAGCCCTTGGTGTTGCCAGTGCTGCTGCCGTGGCCCTGCCCCGCTGCCCTGCTGGCCCTGGTGTTGCTGTAGGGCCTGAGTGCTCTCGGGGCCAGGCACAGTGCTGGGGGTGGCAGTGCCGGGGCTGCAGCAGGGACAGGCCATGGGCACTGCTGGGGCAGCGCTGACGCCTCAGGCCAGGCCCTGGGGGCTGCAGGCTCCTTGCCCAGGCTCTCTCCAGAACACTTTGCCCAGGCCAATGCTGAGCACAGAAAAGCCCCGGGAGCAGCCCCAGGCTGGCCGTGGGCAGGCTGGGGGCAAACAGCATGGCTGGGGCTCTGCAAGGTGCCTGAGGTCAACTGGGATCTTACTGGGACCACAGTGGGCACAGCCTGGGCCCATGCTGGGGCAACTGGAATCATACTGGATCATACTGGCAGCAACTGGAACTGCACTGAGCGTGACTGGGAGTGGCTGTGAGCAACTGGAATCAGGCTGGAAGCAACTGAGGACAACTGGGAGTGACTGGGAACACGCTGGGAGCAACGGGGATACACTGGGAGAGACTGAAACCACAGTGGGGGTAAATGGGAGCAGCTGTGCCCATGCTGGGATCATACTGGGATCCTACTGGAACCAGACTGGGAATGACTGGAATGGTTCTGGCTGTGACTGGAACCATGCTGGAGGTGACTGGGAGCAACTGGGCTCAAACTGGGGGTGACAGGCAGTCACTCAGGGCAGGACTGGAAAAATACTGGGAGTATCTGGGAATTACTGGAACCAAACTGGGGGTGACTGGGTCCTGCTGGATTCATCCTGGGAGCCACTGGGATTTCAATGGGTGTGAACAGATCCTGACTGGGGGTTACTGGGAGCTTCTGTTGGGAGTAAAATGTGGACACATTGGGAGCAACTGGGATCAACTGGAAGGGACTGGGATCATGCTCAGGGCACTGAGACCAAAACTGGGGAAACTGGGATCATACTGGGAGCACTTGGGACCACACTTGGGGCAACTGCCAGAAACTGGGATCATGCTGGAGGCAACTGGGAGGAAGTGGGAAAGACTGGCATCATTCTGAGGTAACCAGAACCTTACTGAGGAAACTGGGATACACTGGAAATGCCTGTAACTGTACTGGGGACAATGGAACCACCCTGGGGGGAGCTGGGAACAACTGGAACTATTCTGGAAGCAGCTGCAATAACACTGAAGGTGACTGGACTCCTACTGGGATTGACTGGGAGTAGCTGTGAGCAACTGGAATCACACTGGAGGCAACTGGGAGGAACTGGGAATGACTGGGAGCATGCTGGGAGTGACTGGGATATACTGGGGGAGACTTGGAGCCATGAGGATCATACTGGGGGCCACTGGAATAGTTCTGGGAGTGGCTACAATGATACTGGGATTATAGTGGGTTTTAATGGACCCTTACTGGGGGTTCCTGGGAGCTTCCAGGCCCATGCTGGGAGCCTACTGGGAATACACTGGGAGGAACTGGGAATGACAGGATGCATTCTGGTGACAACTGGGATGTACTGGCAGTGACTGGGATAAAACTGGGGGCAACTGAACCATGCTGAGGTTACTGGGAGTGCCTGGCAATGACTACAAGAGTGTTCAGGGCAACTGGGATATACTGGGAGTGCCTGAGACCATGCAGGTGGTGACTGGGACCACACTGGGAGCCACTGGGAATGTGCTGGGGGAACTGGGACCATGCTGGGGGAAACTGGGCACAAGTATGAGTGACTGGGGCCCTGCTGAGAGAGACTGGCATCATACTGGACTCATTCTGGGATTGTACTGGGAGTTACTGAGGCTATGCTAGGGGCAGCTTGGAACACACTGGATGAATGTGGGAGAAAGTGGGAGCAAGTGAGAGAACTGGGACCATGCTAGGACCAAATTGCATCATAATGGGAAATGACTGGCAGTGACTGGGCTCATACTGGGAGTGCCGAGGAAACTGGAACCACATGGGGGGAGCAACTGGGCTCATACTGGGAGCATCCACTTCTGGCGCTGAGACCCCCGAACCCCTTTCCCAGCCATCCGATGCCTCCAGCCCCATCACCTCAGGCCGGGTACAGGGAATCCCAAGAGTCCTGCTCAGGGAAGCCGCGGCTCTCCTGGGGCTCCCCAAACCCCGTGTCCCCCTACCCCTGCCAGTCCCTCGCAGTCCCCACGTGGCCCTGGCAGAGCTTGGAGGGCCTGGCCCACAAAGCCCAACCCCTACCTGCATCCCCTCGCTCCCTGCCAGGGCTCTGCTGCCACCAGGACCCCCCAAAAACACCTTCTGGGGACCCCCCGATGTGCCCCTGAGGGGCATCTGAGGCTCGGCTTTGGAGCCCTGCAAGCTCCAAACATCCCCCCCAAAAAAACCCCAAAGACAGGGACTCCCTGCCCTGGGGTATTTGGGGTAAGGTCCCCCTCCCTTGGCACCTGTGGGATTGGAGGTGATGGTCCCAGGGAGCTACGAGTTCAGGGAGCACTGGAGCTGCCTGGTTCTTCCTCTCCTCTTCTTCCCCCTGCTGCCGCTCTGCCTCTTCCTCCCTCCTTCCTCCTCCTCCTCCTCCATTCTTCAAACATCTCACAGCTCGTAGATGAAGCGGGGATGGAGCTGGGACCAGTCAGAATGGGGGTGTGTGTGCGCCCTAGAAATGGCATCACTGGAAGTGACTGGTTTGTACTGGGATCATACAGTGACTGCGATTGCACTGGGTTTGTACTGACATCACACTGGGATCATACTGGGAGCAACTGGGATCACTCCAGGGGAGACTGCGATCACACTGAGGGAGACTGGGATCATAGTGGATTCATACTGGGAGTCAGGAGCCTGCAGGGGGAAACTGGGGCCATGTTGGAGGAAATTGGGATATACTGGGAGTGACTGGGACCATGCTGAGGCTGACCAGGAGCAGCTGGTAGCAATTGGGATCATGCTAGGGGAAACTGGGAGGAACTGGGAGTGACTGGGTGCATGCTGGGGGTGACTGGAAGCAACTGGGCTTATACTGGGATGAACTGGGGTCATGCTGGAGGTGACTGGGATCATACTGGCGGTGAGTGTGACTGGGAGTGGTTGTGAGCAAATGGGATCATGCTGGAAGGAACTGGGGTACACTGGGAGAGACTGGGAGTGACTGGAACGAACGTGAGGGTGAAAGGCAGCAACTGGAACCATGTGGGGTGCAACTGGTTCATACTGGCAGTGACTGGGACCACACTGGGCTCATCTTTGGATCCTGTTGGGAGAGACTGGACTAATACTGGGAGTACCTGAGAGTGACTGGGAACATACCCTGCACATCATCCCCCATACTGGGGGTGACTGGGAGCAACTGGGAGCATGCTGGGAGCAAATGGCATCATACTGGGACTGAGGGGGTTGATCGAGCTGGAGGCAACTGGGACCATACTGGGAGTGATTGGAAGGAACTAGTGAATCATGATTTTAAAGAGTTAAGATTTTGGCTAAGGGTTAGAAGCAATTCATATTGATCAAGATGCAAGTTAGATAAGCAAACGATAGGTTAATGATTATCAGTTTTTTAAGAAAGAACTAATTGATGTATTGTTTGCCATTATGAGCTCATTTCAGTTTTGATTTTAGAAGGAAATGGAGTAAGTGAACCATTATAAGAACAGATTAAAACCAGTAAGAACAATGACCAGCACCTGGACTTTATATCAATCAATCACAAAGCAGGGGACCTTGGATTGTTCCAGAGGGTCACAGAGACCTGATGAAGACTCTCCTGACTTCATCCTTTGAGATCACTGATCCAATTCAAGAGAAGAATTGCACACACATGAAGGACTAATAGCCTCATTTTAATACAGTGCAGGGATGGGAGGGTGCTGGGGTTATGCACATTTGTATTGTATGTAAGATCTTAAGAAATAAATAGAGGGCAAAGAACCTTGTACAGGGGCAGTCACACTTTCAAAGATGAGTCCTGTGCCGCCCGCTGGTGTTAATAAACATTCCACTTTCTAACTGTAACTAGTTAGTGTCTCTGACTGTGATCTTCAGTTTTAAACGGCTCAGCACAATGCAAACCTCTAAATGCACCAAAAGCTGCAGGAAAATTCCCACAAAAGCTATTCCATTCACTCCTTCTTGACTTTCTAAATTCTCCACAGCCTCCTGCTCCCAATCCAAAGCCACTAGTCCTCCAGCCAACATCTGATAGAAATATCCAAATATATTCTCTCATTTCCCCTGTCTATCCACCAGTTTACTGAATTCACAAACTCTCGAGTCCAAATGAGTCGAGCCAAACCACTCAAGGAGAGGAATTCCCTCTATTCGTCTGACCAGATAGAATT
>JAJEOU010002694.1:1364-58824 GCA_021534815.1 Acrocephalus arundinaceus | reverse complement strand
GCATGGAATGGACAGGGTGTCAAGGGGCCCTTTGTGACACGTGGTGACCTAGGTGCTGCTGGTGACACTGCCACCCAGAGTGCTTGGAGCACGTGATGGGACAGGACGTGCCAGAGTGGTGCTGAGAGGAGCCCCCCCACAGCACACTCGTTCGTGTCCGACCCAGAGCTTTTCCAAGGCACAATTCCTGCAGCTGACCTCACGGCCAGACTGCAGGACTTGGTGACTCGCAGCCTTTCCGAGGCATCTCTCCTATCCCTGTGGCCTGTGCCTTCCAGGCCAGCCCGTGGGATTGGGTGACCTGAACCTTTTACAAGGAATCTCCTGTCATTGTGGCAGGAGCCCTCAAGACCAGAGTGCAGGACTTGCTGTCCTGCAGCCTTCCTGAGGCATCTCTATAGCAGGTGCCATCAAGGCACAACTGCACCATTTGTTGACTCTGAGCTCTCCCGAGGCATCTCTCTAGAAGGTGCCCTGAGGCCAGACTGTGGCATGGCGGGCAGATTTCTCAGCCTCTTCAATGTCATCAGGGGGAAAAAAGAAAGGCCCTGGAGCAACCCCAGCACAACAGCCTGAAGAGCCAGAGCAATTCCAGCACTGCAGGATGGTGAGTGGCAGAGCTTGGTCACCAGGGTAATGACAGAGCCAGATTTCCCCATCCCATCCCATCCATCAAATCCCATTCCATCCCGTCCCATCCCCTGCTGTCATGTCCCGTCCCTTCCAATGTCAACACACCCCTGGACAGGATGGAAGAGGGGCTGGGGCTGCCCCCCGCACTGGCCGTGCTCCATCCCCTGGGGCATCCCGGGCTGTCCCTGCCTGGGGAGCGCAGGGCTGGGCTCTGTTCTCCGGCCTCTCTGCAGCCCCTCAGCTCTGGCTGTGCTTGCTCTTTGCCAGATGCAGCCATGGAACGTACGGCAGAGCAGAAGCCCGCCCGTGGCCACTTTCACAGAACACTGAAGGTACCTGCAGCCATCCCCAGCCGGGCTGGGCCTGCTGTCACTGCTCGGCCGAGCACTGTGCTTGGAGCACTCCATGGAACTTCCCTGGCATCCCTGTCCTTTGCTTTCCTGCAGATGTTCCGGAAGTTAGTGCCCATTCGTCGTAGAAAGACCAGCACGGCAGCAACTGAGGGCACAGCCGAGCCTGACTCCGGGCTGACCGAGCTCCGGGCAGAGCCTGATGTCAGCCCAGGTTTGGCTGAGCCCTCACAAGACTCAGACACTGCAGTGAATGATGACAGGGCAAGGGCAGTGACTGAGGACGTGGCCATCAGAGACGCCGAAACCAGAGAGACTCAGGGCACTGCAAATATGGGCACCATGCACACTGCCATGATTCATGCTCCCCCTGCAGATCTTCCCAAGGAGAATGCTGTCTCTGCTCAGCAGCAGGTAAGCAGCCTGGGGCCAGGGCTCGAGGCCTGCCAGGATCATGTGTCCCTCCAACCACGGCCACTGGGCCCCGTCAGCCTTTGAGGCCAGCACAGTGTGGTGGGAAGGGAGGCACTTCTTGGGGAAAGCTGGGGAAGTTGCTGCCTTGGACAGCGCTCCAAGTCTTCCGCATGCCTCCTCCAGGTGCCAGACATTGTCAGGAGCATTCACCAGAGTCTGGCATCCCGTGTAAATGTGGATGCCAGGCTGCGCATGAACATTCTGAGCCTGGCTGAAGAACACCCAGCTGACGTGGTGCTGACCCTCCTGCGCTGTGCCCCAACGTGTGACAGGTACAGGTCCCACCTGCCTTGAGAGCTCAGGGCTCACCAGCCTTTAGGGCCATTGCCCTGCACAGCCTGTGCAATGGGGTCTGCCAGACAGGCAGAGAGGTCCAGGACCTCGGGCCCCTCTGTTTCCCAAGCCTGCTGCCATGCTCCCTCCCCGCCCTTCAGGGCACAGGGGCCCTGTCACCTGAGCCCCTGCAGCTGCACAGGGCATGCTGCTGTGACTGAGACACCCCTGACACAGAGCTCTGATCCCACAGAGCTGCTGCAGTGATGTGGACAGCCATAGGCTCGTCGGGGCCCACAGTGGAGAAGGTGCTGCCAACACTGGTCCGTGTAATGGAGCACTGGCCATTATACAGGATGAGCACGTCGGATGGGGACAACAAGGACGTTTTTGCCCTGGCTGTGAGTTTCTGGGCCTTTGCTCGCCCCCAGGTCGCCTCTCCAGCAGCTCTCCATCCTTTCCCTGCCTCAAGTGCTGGGCTGAAACCTGGGCTAGGGGCAGGCTCAGGGGGCACCAGGCCTGCGGCTCCCCCCAAGTCTCCCCTGAGGCCCTGCCACATGGACACCTCGGCACTGAGCACTGTCTTGGGCTGCTTCTTTTGCAGGCAACTCTGGCGCTCTGGATGATTGTCCAGGTGCCTCAGTGCTACAAGACCATGCACCTTTATTCAGCCCGCCTGTTTGTTGCTCTGCTCTTCAACGTTGTCCTCAGCACACAGCAGGTGCCACCAGAGGAAGTTGAGAACTTCTGGAGAGCATGCCAGGAGGAACAGCGCCTTCCGGAGGAACACCGCCTTCCCAGCAACCCCAACAGGTCCCAGTCCTCCTGTCCTTCCCATGCCCTTGTGGCCAGCACCAGTGCTCCCAGTGTGACCTGGGCTTTGCTGTGCACACAGGTTTGCAGTGCAGGCCATGAAGGCTCTGCTCTGCCGCATGAGGTGTGACAAAGCGGTGATGGCAATGGAGCGCAAGCGCGGCTGGGACACGCTGCTGTGTGCTGATACCCAGCACTATGCCGTGGGTCTGCTGGCCAGGTGAGAGCCCCTTCTCCCCGCTGCCCCTGGCAAGTGTGCCCTGTGCCCGGGGTGCCCCACACAGTCTCTGTGGTCCTGGGCCTGAGGGCCTTGTCACTGAGGGATGGCCGAGCAGAATGGAAAAGGCTGGGAGAGGAGGGTGCCCAGAATGGGCTGCCTTGCAAAGAGCTCACATCCCTTCTATGGATGCTGAGGAAAGATCACACCTCTGTAAGTCAGTTCTGGGAAAAGTTTTCCCCTCCCACCTCAGGGTCTTGGTGCCTTTTTCCTCCTGTCAGGGAGATGCGTGGTGACTTGATCCCCTTCTGTTCCCGCATCGCACTCCACCTGCTCCAGCTGCTCAGGACAGAGGAGCCATGCTGGGATCTCCCCTTCCTGGCATTCCTTGTGGAGGTGAGCCTGATGGCCAGCACCAGCTTGCTGAGCTGTCTCCCAGCTCTCTGCCCCCTGACAGCCGCAGCTGCCTGGGATGGTGCCCACACCCTGTGCTGCTGCCTGGGCCTGGCCCTGGCCCTGTACGGTTCTGGGCTCCTTCCAGCCAGGTCCCCTGTCACTGCCCTATGCCTTTCAGGTCCTCGAGTGCCTGCACTTGAAAGAATGTGGTGGCAGCGTTCTGAAGGTCATGTCGAGGTACCTGCACAGCAAGTGCAGGCAGAGGTGTTGCTTGGCACTCCGAGGCCTCGTGGTGCTCAGCAAGGATCCCTCGATGGTGAGAAGGTGGCAGTGGCTGAAGCTGCACTGGGGAAAGCAGCCCTTTGGGCTGGCTGGGCTTCAGGAGCTGAGGCAGCTGCTCCCAGCTCTCCTGCCTCCAGGCTCAGCTGCCTGAGTGCTTTGGGACAGGCCCTGCAGCAGCAGGGTGGGGTTGCACTGCCAGGACAGTGTTAGTGGTGCAGCCGTTCATGGCTCCGAGCCACAGCCTTGTGTTCCATACAGGCCAGACCTATACGCAGCATGTCTCTAAGCCTTCTGGAGCTGCTGAGGGATGAAGACGGAGAGGTGGTCAGAAAGACCCTCTCTGTGTTCATGAATGTGCTCAAAAACAAAGACCACCTGATATCCAGCACCGCCGCCCCAAAGCTTGCTGAGCCTCTCCTGCAACTTTTTGAAAATGTAAGGCTCTGTGCCCCCCACCACGGGCACTGGCTGCTGCGTGGAAATCTTGTGCTCGGTGGATTGTCACGCCTTTCCCCATGTGGGCTGGAGAATTTGGTGCTTAGGGCTTTTCCTCTTCCTTTCCTCCAGGACAACAGCCATGTGCAGTTGCTCTCTGTTCAACTCCTTCGAAAAGTGATGGAGTTGGTAGTGGACGAGGGGGAAAAGGCTCTGGAGAGAATTGTGAGCCAGAGCCTGCTCCCACTCTTGTTCCACTGCCATGATGAGAACCAGCGCATGGTGAAGGTGAGGATTTGTGTGATACTGCTGCATCACTGGGAGGGGGCTCAGCTGCCTCCTGCCCTGGCACCTGCTGGGCTGCAGCCTCCAACTGGCCTTGGCACAGGGACGAGTGTGCTGTGCCCTGGGCTGCGGTGCCATCTCTGCTTCTCTGCTGCTCTCCAGGCCTCTCGGGAAACGCTGCATTGTGCAGCGGGGTTTTTGGGCAAGGCGGATCTCCAGAAGGCGCTGAAGACAGAGCAGCCTCTGACAACAGTAGAGCATCTGGTAAGGACAGCCTGGAGACACCCCAGCCTCAGCCCGGACAAGCCCCAGCCCCCGGTGCCCTGTGTTTGGGGCTGGCAGCTGTGGCCCCTGCCCAGTGCAGCACCCAGGGGTGCCAGCCTGTGCCCCACACGCCGCTCCCTTCCCTGGGCCACACGGGCTCTGCTCCAGGCTCCTGTGGCCCCGATGGGGCCGGGTGCCGATGGAGCCCAGCCCAGCAGGGCTGCGAACAGGAACCACGGCTCCCCGGGCAGCACCCGGCCCTCTGCCCCCTCCACAGCCCGGCGCCAGCGGCTGCTGGCCGGGCCTCACGGGCTGCTGTGCGTGAAGGGCAGGCCAGGGCTGGGTGCAGGGAGTGCCCGGCCGAGGGGATGAGCCCAGACCAAGCCTTCCCTCCTGCCCCTCTCTCCAGCTGGCAAAGGACGAGAGCCGAGCAGCGGAGTACCTGCGCCAGGCTCTCGAGTACGTGGACAGCCCACAGGAGCCCCTGCGAGAGGCGGCCATCAGCTTCATGGGTGAGCCACGAGCCCGGGCTCTGTCCCCGGCCCGCCGCAGCTCGGCCCCAGCCCTGGCTGCTGCCCCGGCAGCGCCCTCTGGGCCCGGTGCCGTGGAGCCCTGCCTGCCCTCGGGGCTGCTGCTGCCCCTCGCAGCCGTGCCCTTGGGCGGCAGCAGGCAGAAAGGGCCCGGGCTGAGCCCTGCCGGGGCAGGGGGCCATGTGGCCACAGGGCTGGCAGTGCTGTCGGCAGGGAGCTGAGACAGGTTCTGTGTTCCCAGGGACCGCCGGGCTGTTCCTGCAGAGCAGAAGGCTGAGCTCCAGGCCCACAGTGAGGCGTGAGTGAGGGCAGCGGGCTGGCAGCAGGGGCTGGCAGGGGGAGCTGCGATGCCTGGGCAGGGAGCTGCAATCCCTGCTGTGGCTGCCAAGGGCTTTGCTCCTTGTGTGGATGAGGGGTGGTTTTGAGCAGAGCACAGAGAGATTTCAGGGGTGTGGGTGGGGGGATTTGTGGCCAGCACCTTATAGCTTATTCCATTGTCTCCTGCTCCCTCCTGGCCACGGCGAGAGCTGGGTGGGATGGCCCTGGCAGGAATGTCTCCTTGGGTTCCTTCAGATCTGGGATCTGTCTGTGGCTCTTCCAGCCCTTCAAGGCCTGAGAAGAGACAACAGCCCTTGCCAAACAAACATAGTAGTTCAACAGATATTCAACAAAATATCTGCAGAACAGTGTTTATTCGGAAGAAGAATTATTGCTCCTTAAACTCCTGAAGATACCGTGGAGGAGGAGACCACCTAGAGACCAGAGGAGACCAGCTGGAGCTCCAGGCACAGCAGATGAATGGCACAGCTGAGCCTGTGGGAAGCTCCCATAGCTCTTGCCTTTTCCCTCCCTGTGGACAGCTCCCGCTCACCAGCCTTCAGACCCTGCCCATCCCCTTTCTTCCCTCCCAGTTCATCCCTTTGCTTCGCATTAGTTAATAAACACTTTGGCTTCTTCGCTTTACCTGCATCTCTGTGGAGCTGAAGCGGTGCAAAAACAAAGGCCCCTGCTGCCGGTCTCTCCTGCACTCTGTTTTGTGCAGAGACACAGAGGAACGAGCGCAAATCAGGCTGGAAAGGTCCAGTTCCACAACATGGTGGAATTAAATATCTTGCTGAACACTCTGAAGGCCAGTAGTGGGACAAGGAGCCTGTGTGTCTGGGACCAAAGTTATCTCTAAGGCCCTGCCATATTTGGTCTGCTCTTGTGCATGTCGACAAGATTTTAGCAGCTTTTCCCACCTCTACACCGCAGGAATTCATGGATCTGCTGGATAGGGAATGCTCATCCCAAATTTTCTGCCCATTTGTCTAGGAACATTCCAATGACAGTGCTGATGCAGCTTGTGCTGATTCAGTCTCCTGAGGTTTTTTGTGGTATTTTTTGGGGATTTCAGGGGGCTGGGAACTGGGGAAGAGAGGCAGGACACAATCGGGATCTAGAAAAATCCCGTATAGCCCAGGAAGTGAGAATGCAGTGGAAACAAGCACACAGGAACTGGAAAAGAAAGAATTTTTAAGAAGCAAAAATAGGGAAAATCACAGGAAAAATAAGGATAAAATTCCAAACAAATCCACTGTGAGAGAATAACTTGGAGGTGGAATAGGAGAAATTCCAACACAACGGGGTACAAGGGCCTGGGAGGGATCAATTTTTTGGTTTTCTTTGGAAACTTTTTAGGTTTATTTTAAATTTCATTGGATTTTTTTCCAAGAAAATCCCTCTTTTCCTTTCTGACTGGACTGGAAGTTGCCTCCTGTTCATACAGTGCTGGTTTTTCCCATTGTCATCCCTGAATATTTTTAGAAACTTATATAAAATTGTGAAAATGATGATGGACTGTGGCCTTTTTTCATTCCCTTTACTTGAGATGCAATTGCAGTGAAAAGAAGAGGAAAAAACTGATAAAAAATGGGGGAAAAAAAAGAAAAATCAGGATTTTACCATGTATCAGTGCCTGGCTTTTTGTGATAAGGCTTTGTTTGTCTAGTGCTCTTTTTGCTGTAAAATAGATTGTAGGACACCTTGAGTAGGTTAAAAAAGGATTAAAAAATGAAATTGAAATAAAACAAAAACTATATTTGGCTTATTTTTCACACGAGGAAGCCTTTTATATCACAGAAAAAAAAATTAAAGTATTTTAAAAAGGAGGAATAATAATAATAATAATAATAATAATAATAATAATAATAATAATAATAATAATAATAATAATAATAATAATAATAATATTGTCAAGATACTGAATATTTCTTCTTTGTAGATTTTTTGGAGAGTAAAATTTGGTATTTTATTTTACTATTTAAAAGATGTTATTTTGCCATGTGTTATGCTGAAGATGAAAACTGCTTGGGTTAATTGGGTTTTTTGGGTTTTTTCCCTTGACCTGGCAGGAGTTTTTCTGGTGGAAAATTAAAAGGCATTGAAAATTTAAAAAAGAAAAACGGGGGCAAAAAGAAAAAAAAAAAGGGGGGGGGAAGCAGAGAAAAAAGTTTTTAAAAAGCTGAAAATTTGATAAAAAATATATTAAAAAAACAATAACAAAAACAAAAAAAGAAAGTTACACTTTGTGTCCAATATGCACCTGACTGCCTTGATTTTTCCATGGTTTTTGGTGTATTCCTGAGTTGCAGAGTTGTCTGGATGGGATGTTGAGCTTGTTGGAGATTCTGGAGCCACCGGAGCCATTCCCAGTTTTTCTTCTGACCTGTAGTATCCAATGCCATCAAGTACATGTCCATTCTGTAGCAATAAATGTGCCATTTTTCCAAGTTCCTGACACCCAGAATGATGTTATTCCATGGGAGCTTGGGAGGGGAACTGGAGGATTCCAAATTCCTGATGCCTGGAATGGCATTATTCCATGGAAAATTGGGCAGGGAATGGGAGGATTTGATACTCCTGACACCAGGAATGCCATTATTCCATGGTTTTGGTGGGAATTTGGGAGGGGAATGGGAGGATTCAAAATTCCCACCAGAATGTTGCTATTCCGTGAGGATCTAGGAGGGGAATTGGAGGATTAAATTCCTAGTGCCCGGAATGCCATTATTCCATGGGAGTTTGGGAGGAGAGCTGGAAGATTCTAAATTTCTGACACCTGGAGTGTCATTATTCCATGTGAAATCTTGGAGAAGAGCTGAAGGAGTCAAAATCCCTGACACCAGGAATGCCAAATTCCATGGTTTTGGTGGGAATGTGGGAGGGGAACTAGAGGATTCAAAATTCCCAATGCCCGGAATACCATTATTCCATGGGAATTTGGGAAGGGAACTGGAGGATTTGAAATTCCCAACGCCGGGAATGCCATTATTCCATGATTTGGGTGGGACTTTGGGAGGGGAACTGGAGGATTCAAAATTCCTGACAATCCAGAATGTCATTATTCCATGCAAAATTTGGAAGGGGAGCTGGAAGATTCAAAATCCCTGATGCCAGGAATGCCAAATTCCATGGTTTTGGTGGGAATATGGGAAGGGAACTGGAGGATTCTGAATTCCATGTGCCCAGAATGCCAAATTCCATGGTTTTGTTGTGAATTTGTGAGGGGAACTGGAGGATTACAAGTTCCCAATGTCTGAAATGCTGTTATTCCATGGTTTTGGTGGGAACTAGTGAGGGTGATCCAGCTGATCCGTTGTCTTCTGCTCCCTCCTGGGCCTTACCATTGAGAACTGAGTTGTGGATGCTGCTATGGATGCAGTATCAGAATGATTTTAAAATGCTGTTTTTAGTGTAGATGCACAATGTTAGAGCTAAATCATAGAAACAAATCAGAGAATCAATCAGAGAATCAATTAAGTTGAAACAACCTCCAAGATCATGGAGCCCAACCTTTATCAGTAAAGTCTTCAAAAGTTCATTGGTAACACTGACTTTATTCAATCCTTAAACAATTAACAATTGTTAATTAGTTAACAATTATTGTAAATAACTGTAAAGCCTGATGAAGCTCAAAGAAGCACTGTCTACTTTGGTGGCTTGTCCAGGCTGCTTCAGGCACCAGGTCTATGTGTCAGCTCCCAGCCTGTCCTGCTGTGCCACTCACTGCCTGCCTTTTCCAGCCACCTCACTCCTTCAAAGGAAGCCAAGGGGGTCACTCCATCTTTATTTCAACTGGGAAAACCATTTTTTCTTAGGGAAGATGTTTCTGATGTTGGGCATTCCTATGGGACTCTGCTCTTTGCCTTCTCCATTTATTTGGCCAGCCTGTTTTCAGAGAGTCACTCCCGGCAGGAAATTCTCTCCCTGTGCCTGCTCCCTCCTCCTTTTCCACTCACACCCTGGATGCACAGCACCTGGCACCTGGCAGCCCATGTTGAATCCTTTTCCTGTTTAAAGGCTGAGGACTCTTTTTTTTCAGCTTTTCATGACCTAGTGTTTCTTTTAAGTGCATTTTTGGATCCCTTCCCTCTGTCTGAGTACCCTGATGTCCTGGTGTATTAAACACACTTTCTTTCTTCCTGCACTGGATCCTTCCAGGTCTGGTCTCTTCTCCCATTGCCCCAGTGCCACCTTTGATTACATTTATATCATCACCCTTTGAAAGCCCCAATTTCCTACTCTTGCAGGCATTCAACTACTCGCAGTTATTTCTTAATATCTCTTTAAACAAAAACATTTGCAAATTGCATAACCACAAAGAAAAAATTTGAAAGCACGGACTCCATGCATTATCAATTTGAAAAAAAAGGAAGACTTCGGAGCTTTTCTGGTTTTAAAGCAAGCTTTTGCTAGTTTTAAGTTAGTTACACCAGCTTTACCTTTGCTGGAGTTTACTGTTCTGCCCTTTCCTTTCATTCATATATTTCAATCTAGTGGTCATTTCACTGGCATTCCCAGAGGGCTGGCACAGAACGCAGACATGCTCCCCATGGAAAAGCTGCTGCTGGAAAGGATCTCCCTTCCCCAAGCCAAGAGCTCCCTCCTGGCTGCACCAGCTTCAGCCACCGCTCACAGACAGAGCAGGACACCACCACCAAACATCACTAGGTTGAAGGTTTCTCACACCCCAGCCTCACCAGTCCCATCCACTGCCAAAACATCTGACCCCACCCAGCAGTGAAATTGGGCACCTTCAATTTCCAGCAAAACCACGCCATGGGTCTGGCACCGAGCAGCATCAACAGCCTCCCACTCTTTCCTAGGGAAATGTTCATTCTCCCCCTCACTTCTGGGGATCCAGGCTGGCCCTGCCCCCTTCCCAGTCCCCGTGGTTCCCGGGTTACCTGCAGGGTGGCCGGGCAGGCGGGACGGGCGCTGGGATCCGCTGCAAAACCTTGGGAGGCGTCCCCGCTCCTGCCCCACAACCCGCCCGGCCCTTCTATTTATGTGGCTCCACGGTGAAACCCTGGCGGGGGAAAGGGGAGGTGGGGAAGCCTCCAAGGGGCTGGGCAGGGCCATCAAGATGCTTATCTTGCTCGTGGTGTCAGTGCAGTCTGAGCTCAGGCTAATCCGGCGTGTCCAGCGTCTGCAGGTCTGTCCTGGCTCCCCACGCCCCTCTGTGCAAACTTCACCAGGGTTTCTGAAGCATCTGCAGCCCCCTGTGCTTCACAGACTGCTGGGGACAGGGATACCGGGGTCCACAGGGAGAGCAAAATGAGTGAAACGCTCTACAAGGCAGCACAGCTAAAAAATGCAGCCAGCTCTGGGGTGATGCACCCCGAAATGCAGGAGCCAGTGGTGCACATGGACCTCCTCAGAGCACACCTTCCTTGTCTCCACACACCTTCCTAGGACAGGGCAGCCCTCCTTGACACACACTTGACTGCACCCTTTAAAGCACTGGGGGTTTGTTTTCCTCTGGTTAAGCTGCAGGGAGCCAAGGCCATGGATCTCCCACAGAAGGGCTGCACAAGTTTCAGGTGCCCTGACCAGCACGGGCAGCCCGAGCTTCTTCCTCCACTGGGGCATTTGGTCCCTGGTGTGGATATGACTTACCCTGATGCACTCATGAGCTCCTTGGAAATGTGCCCCCCAGCCTTGCAGGAACAGAGAGGTGAGGAGCAGGGCATCTTGGGGCAGATAGGATGGGAAAGCAGTGAGGGTTTTGGGAGCACACACACGTTCACCCTTTGGAGTGGGAGGTGTTGGCAAAAGAGCCCAAGCTGGAGCTGCAGGTGAAGGGAGCACTGGAGCTGGGCACTGCACTCAGGACAGTGGGCCGGGATGCTGCCTGGCCTCCATCCACCTCCTGCTCCCCTCTCATGGCTCCTGAAGCCTGGAAACCCCCATCCCTCCGGTCCAGAACCCTCATGCCTCACAGAGCTCAAGAGCACTGAGCTGTGCCAAGCAGGGCAGCTGCCTCTCACTGGAGACATAAAATATTGACAGGGTCTCAGTGGCAAGGGAAGGAAAAGGAACTCAAAGGACCATTTATCCAGAGGGGGTCATCACTGTCAGAGGACAAGCCCAGGGATGTGTGCAGAAGGGACAGAGGGTGGTGGGAGGGACACTCGGACACGCTGTTCCTGCCACTGATGCTGTGTACGGGCACATGTTCATAGGTCCTGCAGGGATTTCTGCAGACAAGTCAATGAAAACTCCTCCCTTGCTTCCTGAGGCCTTTTCCACACCAGAGACACAGTGGGCAGGATGCCACCAGCCAGTCTCCCTCACTCCTAACCCAGCACTCTGGGGTGGTGGTGGGGCCGTGCCCTGTGGGACACCCCCAGGGTCACAGCCTGGCAAATGTCAGGAGACACAACTCCAACATCCCTGGGCACGGCAATGCCACTGTCAGATATGCCTGCAAAGAGCAGCCCCCAGGGACAGGGCAAGGGGAGCATCTTGGTGAGCCTGGCTCCAGCCCAGGTGGAGCAATCCTGAAATATCTGGAGCTCACACCCAACTTTATTAGCTCCCACACTCACAGTTAACATACAGAAGTTGTTGTAAATATTCGAGGTTAATACTCGGCGGTTACTTCCCCTTTGCTGGAGTGTATCTGCCTATCCTGGAGCCTGTCTGCAGCTGCAGCCACTGCCCTGCAGCCCTGCAGCCCTGCAGCCCTGCAGCTCTCCTGCTGCTGGAAGCACTGGGCTTTGGGTTAATCCATAACAGCCAGGCTGGTCCAGATTCAGACTCAGTTCTGGACTTCATGGAGTTACGCGGCACTTTCAGACTTACTCATGTAAGTTTGGAATACCTGCATGGACTAACATGCTTCACTTTGCAACAGAATTGCTAAACTAAATACCATACTATGAGGGTTGAGCTAATCAGTTTTTTTTTTTCTGGACAAATATGGTTATTGCTCAAGCAAAAGCTCTCAGAAAATCTGATGGTAGTTCATGTTACTCAGGAAACAACAGAGAGCAAAGACATTTTTCCTAAATGTAAATACTTCAGCATTCTGTAACTTAATAAAAGTCTCATGCAAACTAGATTAGATTGAGAATATGGAGTCGCCACTTAGCAGCAAGCTGAAATTGAAATTGGTTGTTGCCATCTTGGAGCAGCTCCCTGTGTTAGTTTTGAACAAAGAAAGGTATCTGCTAAAGAGGGGCATGGCCTCTCTTGGAATGGATAATTTAAATCCCCTCCCCTCAAATTATTATAATTTAAAAATTTAGAAAAATTAAAACGGCTTTCAGACAGAGATATGGGGATAGGAATAACAGTTCTTTACTAACAGGTATAACAAGGCAAAACAAACAACAACAACTACAGCATTAATAGTGAACAGAACCAGGGACCTTGATAGGGCTTGGTTTCACAAAGCCCGGGGCAGTCTGGTCTCTTGGGACTCTGAAAAAAAAAAAAAGTACCAAGCTGGAACGGTGAGGGGTCCCGGGGCTGGTGGGTTGGATGGAATCCAGAGCTCTGTCGATGGTCACTGGAGGGCAGGGATGTCCGGCAGGGAGGGCAGCGCGGGGCCGCGGTGCAGAGCGGCCTCTAAGCAGCGGCAGTGGGACAGTGCCCAGCTCCAGCAGGGCAGCAGGAGGAGAGCTCAGGATTTCCTTGGCACACGAGCAGATGATGGTAGCTTTCCTCCGGATCGGACTCGGTGGTACCAGTGAAACTTCTCCCACAGCAAGCAGCAGCCTGACCGTCCTTCCCGCGATGCCGAGAGCAAGAGAACAGAACCCAGCTGCCCCCAGCCCCCCGAGAGAAGTTCCTGGAGACAAAGGGTGTAGCCAAATGCCAGGATCCATCTTTTGTTTCAGCTGAGCACTGATAAGTACTCAGTGATTAGTTGCCTCGGGGAAAAAATTCTATAGGTGAAAAATAAACAAGCCTAACCCCCAACATTAATCCACCCCGAATTTTTTCCCATACCAACATATTACATTGAATTTAAATCTCTAAACTATATACATACATGCACTACCTCAATTTTATACATATATACATGCAGATATGGGTACGGATACAGTGCCATGGGTAGTTCACCCTAAAACAAGGTCTCCTTGAGGTATGCATCGGGTCTGTCCATCTTTTTGCATTACCCACCAAGTGCAACCTGGTCCCTCAGCGAAGACAACCCCACGGATGGGATTGTCTTTGCTGGAGGCAGGATTAACCCAAACAGTTTTTCCCAGCATACCTCTCATGTGTACCACTGGAACCTTATCTCCATCCATTGTTCTCAGGGGCTCAGACTGGGCAGGGCCTGCTCGGTTGGTGGAACCTCTGGTGTTCACTAACCATGTGGCCTTTGCTAAATTAATCTCCCAGTTCTTGAAAGACCCCCCCATCCAGTGCCTTCAAGGTGGTTTTAAGCAGGCCATTGCATCGTTCAACTTTCCCGGTGGCTGGTGCATGATAAGGGATGTGATATATCCATTCAATGCCATGTTCTCTAGCCCAGGTGTTTACAAGGCTGTTCTTGAAATGGGTCCCATTGTCCGACTCAATTCTCTCAGGGGTGCCATGTCTCCAAAGAACTTGCCTAGGATGGTATTCCGGACAGTAGCATGGGGCACAGGGTAGGTCTCCAGCCATCCAGTGGTGGCTTCTACCATGGTCAGCACATAGCGCTTGCCTTGGCGGGTCTGGGGAAGGGTGATGTAGTCAATCTGCCAGGCTTCCCCATACTTATATTTAGACCACTGTCCCCCATACCATAGGGGCTTTACCCGCCCTGCCTGTTTGATGGCAGCACATGTCTCACAGTCATGGATAACCTGAGAAATACTGTCCATGGTTAGATCCACCCCTCGGTCTCGTGCCCACTTATAGGTGGCATCTCTGCCTTGATGTCCTGAAGCATCATGGGCCCATCGAGCTAGGAACAGCTCTCCCTTGTGCTGCCAGTCTAAGTCTATCATTGACACCTCTATCTTGGCAGCCTGATCTACTTGCTCGTTGTTTCGGTGCTCCTCATTAGCTCTGCTCTTGGGGACATGGGCATCTACATGGTGATTTTCACAGGTAGCGTCTCTACCCGAGTGGCAATGTCTTTCCATTCATCAGCAGCCCAGATTGGTTTTCCCCTATGCTGCCAGTTTGCCTTTTTCCACCTTTCCAGCCAACCCCACAGAGCATTGGCCACCATCCACGAATCAGTGTAGAGGTAGAGCTTTGGCCACTTCTCTCTTTCAGCAATGTCCAGGGCTAGCTGAACGGCTTTGAGTTCAGCAAGTTGACTCGATCCACCTTCTCCTTCAGTGGCTTGTGCAACCTGTCGTGTGGGGCTCCATATAGCTGCCTTCCATTTCCGGTTCATGCCTACAATGTGACAGGAACCATCAGTGAAAAGAGTGTACTGTGTCTCTTCCACTGGCAGTTGGTTGTACGGTGGTGCTTCTTCATCCCTTGTCACTTGTTCCTGCTCCTCTTCGTTCATGAGACCAAAGCTTTCACCTTCCGGCCAGTTGGTAATAACTTCCAAAATCCCAGGGCGGTTTGGGTTTCCAATACGGGCACGCTGTGTGATGAGGGCAATCCATTTGCTCCATGTGGTGTTGGTGGCGTGGTGGGTAAAGGGAACCTTTCCTTTAAACATCCACCCCAGCACAAGGCAGTCAGGGTGCCAGGAGGAGTTGCGCCTCTGTACCAATCACCTCCGAGGCGACTTGAACTCCTTCATAGGCAGCCAAGATTTCCTTCTCCGTGGGAGTGTAGTTGGGTTCAGAACCTCTGCAGTTTCGGCTCCAGAATCCCCGTGGTCGGCCTCGAGTCTCACCCGGCACCTTCTGCCAAAGGCTCCAGGACAGGCCATTGTTCCCAGCTGTGGAGTAGAGCACGTTCTTTACCTCTGGACCCATCCTCACTGGGCCAAGGGCTACCGCATGAGCGATCTCCTGCTTGATCTGGGCAAAGGCTTGCTGCTGTTCAGGGCCCCAGTGGAATTTATTCTCCTTGCGGGTAACCAGGTAGAGAGGGCTCACAATCTGGCTGTACTCGGGAATGTGCATTCTCCAAAAGCCTCTGGCACCTAGGAAAGATTGTGTTTCCTTCTTGCTGGTCGGTGGAGACATCGCGGTGATCTTGTTGATTACCTCTGTGGGTATCTGGTGACGTCCATCTTGCCACTTTACCCCTAAGAACTGGATCTCTCGGGCAGGACCCTTGACCTTGCTCTTCTTGATGGCAAAGCTGGGTTGCAGGAGAATCTGGATGATCTTCTCCCCTTTCTCAAACACTTCCATTGCCGTGTTCCCCCACACAATGATGTCATTGATGTACTGCAGATGTTCTGGAGCCTCTCCCTTTTCCAGTACAGCCTGGATCAGTCCATGGCAGATGGTGGGACTGTGCTTCCACCCCTGGGGCAGTCGGTTCCAGGTGTACTGCACGCCCCTCCATATGAACGTAAACTGAGGCCTGCACTCTGCAGCTAGAGGAATGGAGAAAAATGCATTAGCAATGTCAATAGTGGCGTACCACCTCGCTGCCTTGGACTCCAGCTCGTACTGGAGTTCCAGCATGTCCGGCACAGCAGCGCTCAGCGGTGGTGTCACCTCATTCAATGCACGATAGTCCACAGTCAGTCTCCATTCTCCATCAGACTTGCGCACAAGCCAGATGGGGCTGTTGAAGGGTGAGTGGGTTTTGCTGACCACCCCTTGGCTCTCCAGCTCCCGGATCGTCTTGTGGATGGGAATCACGGCATCTCGATTGGTCCGATACTGCCGGCGGTGCACCGTCGAGGTGGCAACTGGTACTCATTGTTCTTCTATCTTCAGGTGTCTTACTGCAGATGGGTTCTTTGACAGTCCAGGCAAGGTGTTCAATTTTTTGATGCCCTCTGCCTCCACAGCAACTATTCCAAAAGCCAATCTGAGTCCCTTAGGGTCTCAGGTAATACCCATTCCGGAGGAAGTCAATGCCCAGGATACACGGGGCCTTTGGGCCGGTTGCAATCAGATGTTTCTGCCACTCCTTCCTGGTCAGGCTCACCTCGGCTTCCACCAGAGTCAATTGCTGTGATCCCCCTGCCACTCCAGCAATGGAAATAGGTTCTGCCCCCACATGTCCCGATGGCATCAGGGTACACTGCGCACCAGTATCTACCAAAGTTTCATATTTCTGTGGCTCTGATGTGCCAGGCCATCGAATCCACACAGTCCAAAAGACTCGGTTTTCCCGTGCCTCTTCCTGGCTAGAGGCAGGGCCCCTCTAGCACTGGTTATTATTCCCTTCCTGGGCATACATCGTAGAGGTTCCTTCAAGGGGATCTGACATATCATCTGCACTTCTGTAATACCCTGTGGCTTGGTCATGGGAGGTTGAGGCTACTTTCATTTTAGTGGGACCCCCTTGGTTAGTGTTTCTCTCCTTGATCTCACGCACCCGTGTTGCCAGGACAGAAGTGGGTTTTCCATCCCACCTTCCCATGTCTTCCCCATGGTCACGCAAGACAAACCACAGGTCAGCTCTTGGGGTGTACCCTCTCTCTCTAGCTGGCGGGCGTTGGGCTCTGGCTCTGGGGCCTGTGACTCGCACCGTTGCCACATGGGAACTGTTCCTCCTCATCTCCTCCCTCACCTCCCTTATCTCCTCTTTGAGTTCCTTAACTACTGCAGAGACCTGAGCCTGCATTGGGCCACTGGTCATGCTCTCATAATTTCTGAGCCTGTTGGCGACAGAACCCACTGTCTCTCAGTTGCTATCAGGATTGACCATTGCAATGAAGGTGGTGTATTGAGATGGCCCTTTACTTGCCAGGTTCCACAACATCTGCCCTGTGCACCTGACCTTGTCAGGGTCATTGTCATGCTGTCCACCCCTCCCAAAGAGTACTTCTAATATTGCCACTTCCCTCAGGGTCTTCCAATCCCTTCAGGATCCCTTCCTCAAGGGTCTTCCAATGACTTCTATGATGGTGCTCCTGCATTCTGTCTCTGTGGAAAAACCTCTCCCTTACACTCATTAGAAGTCACTCCCAGAGGGGAAGGGGCCCTTGCTCCCTTACAAATACTTGATTCACCCCTGAGTCCTGGGTCAAGGGTCCAAGTTCCTTGCCTCACCACCATCCAGTTGCACGCCTGTACCTATAAGGTCCCAAACCCGAAGTAACCAAGTTGTATAAGCCTCACGTCCCCGTCGTGCAATATCTTTTTGCAGATTACGTAGGCTTTCATAAGTCAGGGACTCAGTGATGATCTTAACTTCTGGTTACCCTGTGGGCTGTGAGGGCTTTCTTTTCTTATCCTTATTACCTGGGTGCTCTGATTTCATCTTATACTTCTTTGTTTCTACAGGGGCAACTGCAGCTTGTTGTGACTGCCCCTGTGGTTCAGCTGGAACCTGGACGGTTGTAACCTCTGTGGGTTCCACTGCTGCACCATCAGATTCTCCCTTTTCAGGGCAAGGGGAGGGCTTCTCACCAGCTGGGGAAGTGTATTCTTTCAGCACTTGGCTCATCTCACATGTCTCTTTCACTAGAACCCCCACCCAATCGGGGTGGTTCATTTCTGGGGTGGGCTGCGGGGCAGGGTCAGGCAGTGGGCCAGCATCCCCAGTCTCTGGGGCATTGGCCCCAGGCTCTATGGCAGCATTCCCAGCCTCTGGGGCAGTATCATGCCTTACAGCAGTATCTCTAGCCTCTGGGGCAGTGTCAGGCCCCACAGCAATATCCCTAGTCTTTGCCATGCTCTAAATTGACCTCACCTTATCTCTGAAAGCTAAATAAGCTAAGATCATCAGCAACATTTGATTAGTTTCTAGAGGATACTTGAACTCTTCAAAAGCTGGTGGAGTAGGCATAAGGGACTGGCTAAAAGTCTGGAAAACTTCTCTCACTGTCATTTCTTCACAGAAAGTACCATTCTTAAAGTAACCCCAAATACACCCACTTAGTGTGTGATAGCTACTTATCCATGTGCCTGCTGTCCAGAGCAAGTTAAAAATCAGTGAATTCTTCACCTTATCAGCCCATAAAACAAACTGGGTAACAGCCACAGTAGCTTTTGTTATAGGGCCCATGTTTAGGTAAGGGCCTGAAAATGGGCAAAATAAAGCCACAACCGCATGCCACCCGAACCAGGATAAGTTAGGCCACATGGCGTTACCTATCAAGGTTTCTATATCTAGTGCACAAGAAATCAGGTCACTTAAGAACTGTTATTCCCTTTTTTCTCTCAATGCTCTCGAGCCCCACGTTGGGCACCAGAATCTGTCTTGGTTTTGAAAGAAGACAGGTATCTGCTAAAAGAGAGGCAGGGCCTCTCTTGGAATGGATAATTCAAATCCCCTTCCCTCAGATTATTATAATTTAGAAAATTAAAACGGCTCTCAGGCAGAGATATGGGGATAGGAATAACAGTTCTTTACTAATAGGTATAACAAGGCAAACAAGCAACACCAACTACAGCAATTAATAGTGAAAACAGAACCAGGGACCTTGACGGAGCTTGGTTTCACAAAACCCGGGGCAGTCTAGTCTCTGGGGGACTTGGAAACAGAAAAAAACTAAGCTGGAACAGTGAGGAATCCCAGGCTGGTGGCTTGGATACAATCCAGGGCTCCGTCAGTGGTCACTGGAGGCCAGGGATGTCCGGCAGGGAGGGCAGTGCGGGGCCGCGGTGCAGAGCGGCCTCAAAAGCAGCGGCGGTGGGACAGTGCCCAGCTCCAGCAGGGCAGCAGAAGGAGAGCTCAGGATCCTCCCGGGCACACGAAATGCGGATGGTGGTAGTCAACCCGGTGGCACCAGTGGAACCCCTCCTGCAGTAACAGCAGCCCCGTCCTCTCCCGACGAAAAGCACATCTAAAAGTGAGGCTGCTCTCCAGCCCCCGTCCCTCTCCCCCCCACCCCCCTCGGGGGGAAACTCTTGGAGACAAAGGGTGCACCCAAGTGCCAGTCTCCACCCAGTCTCTATGCTTTGTTCCACCCAGCACCGAGAAGCACCCAGCAATCAGTTGCCCCACAACTCCTGGGAAAAAAATTCTATAGGTGAAAAAAAAAAACAACCCACAAACAAGTCTAACTCCTAACACAGGTATTTGTCAGAAATGGATAAAGCAGAACTTTGTGGCTTTAATCAAGCAAAATCAAGCTCCTCATCTTTGGCAAGAGCAAAATGACCTGAAAAATAGCCAAACCTCCACTGCACCTTTCCAGAAGCAAAGATCAACCTGAGGAAGACGTTGGCCTTCCTCCCAAGACCCCAACTCATGTCCACCAAGAGGCATGACAGCTAATTAGAATACAAAGAGAGAAGGTGAGGAATGGGTGGGTGAGGAGGTGAAGGTTGTGGGATCAATGTGTATTTAAACCTGGACCTTGTCTTGACCAGGTACGCACGGTTTGGAGGAGATATCCCCCCGTGTGTCCCAGCTGGAAATAAAACATCCCTGCTTTACAATTTCTAATTGCAAAGTCCTTATTCTGCACTTCCCTCAGAGTCCTGCAGGAGCACCGAGATCAGGCTGCCCTGGGCTTTGTGAAACAAAGCCCCTCGAGGTTCCTGGTTCTGTTTTGTTGTTAATGCTGTGGTTGTTGTTGTTTGTTTGCCTTGTCATACATACCAGTAAAGAACTGTTGTTCCTATTCCCACACCTCTTCCTGAGAGCCCTTTAATTTTCTAAATTATAATGATTTTGAGGGAAAGGATTTGGATTCTCCATTCTAAGGGAGGCCCTGCCCCTCCCTAGCACATACCTGTCTTTCAAACCAAGACAGATTTTGGTGCCCAGTGTGAGGCTTGAGGGCACTGAGAAAAGAAAGGTGAAAAAAGGAACAATGGTTCTTGAGAAACCTGGTATTTTCTTTCATGTGTGCTGGATATAGAAACCTCACTAGGTAACACCATGTAATGTAGCTTACCCTGGTTTGGGTGGCACATTGTCGTGGCTGTATTTCTCCCATTTGGAGGCCCTTAACTAAACATGGGCCCTATAACTGAGGCTACTGTGGCTGTTATCCAGTTTGTTTTATGGGTTAATAAGGTGGAGGAATTAATGGATTTTTAACTTCCTCTGGAAGGTGGGCACATGGATACATGGCTATCACACACTAAGTGTGTATTTTTGAGGTTACTTTAAGAATTGTACTTTCTGTGAGGAAATGCCAGTGGGGGAAGTTTTCTCCCAGCCCTTCAACCACTTCTTTGTGCCTACCCCACCAGCTTTTGAAGGGTTTCAATTTCCTCTTGATACTAACCAAGTGTTGCTGATAGTCCTGGTCTTTTTAGCTTTCAGAGTTAAGGTGAGGTCGACTTGGATCACCACACAGACACCTACCCCAGAGACTGGGGATTCTGCCATGGAGCCTGACACTGCCCCACAGAACAGGGATACTGCCATGGAATCTGACACTGCCCCAATGAATAGGGATGCTGCCATGGAGCCTGACACTGCCCCACAGAACGGGGATGCTGCCCCACCACCTGACCCTGCCTCACAGCCCACCTCAGAAATGAACCACCCAGATTGGATGGGGGTTCTGGTGAAGGGGACAGGCCAGATGTTAAAGGAGAACATTTCCCCTGTGGTGGCCTCATTAGCCCCAGCTGGTGGGAAGCCCTCCCCCTGCCCTGAAAAGGGAGAGTCTGATGGTGCAGCAGTGGAACCCACAGATGTTACAACCGTCCAGGTTCCAGCTGAACCACAGGGGCAGTCACAGCCAGCAGCAGTCGCCCCTCTGGAAAACGAACGAAGTCTAAGATGAAATCAGACCACCCAGGTAGTAAGGATAAGAAAGGAGGGCCCTCACAACCTGCAGGGGAGCCACAAATTGAGATCATCACTTAGGCCCTGACATATGAAAGTCTCTGTAGACTGCAAAAAAGATATTGCACGACGGGGATGTGAGGCTTATACGGCCTGGTTTCTTCGGGTCTGGGACCTTATAGGTACAGGTGCGCAACTGGATCGTGATGAGGCAAGGAATTTGGGACCCTTGACCCAGGACTCAGGTGTGAATCAGGTATTCATAAGGGAGCCAGGGCCCCTTTTCCTCTGGGAGCAGCTTTTAATGAGTGTGAGGGAGAGGTTTGTCCACAGAGAAAGAATGCAGAAGTTTCATCATAAAATGTGCTGGAAGATCCTTGAGGAGGGGATCCAAAACCTAAGAGAAGTGGCAGTATTGGAGATACTTTTTGGGAGGGGTGGACAGTATGATAATGACCCCAACCATGTCAGGTGCACAGGGCAGATGTTGTGGAATCTGGAAACTAAAAGGCCAGCTCAATACACCACCTTCATTGCGATGATTAATCCTGAGACCAACAGAGAGACAGTGGGTTCTGCAGCCAACAGGATCAGACATTACGAGAGTATGATCAGTGGCCCAATGCAGGCTCAGATCTCTGCCATAGTTTAAGATCTTAGAGAGGAGATAAGGGAGGTGAGGGAGGAGATGAGAAAGAACAGTTCCCATATGACACCGGTGCGAGTCACAAGTCCCAGAGCCAGAGCCCAACGCCCTCCAGCTAAAGAGAGAGGGTACACCCCAAAAGCTGACCTGTGGTCCTTCCTGTGTGACCATGGGGAAGACATGGGAAGGTGGGATGGAAAACCCACTTCTGTCCTGGCAGCACGGGTGCGTGAGCTCAAGGAGGGAAACACTCACGGAAGGGGTCCCACTAAAATGAAGGGAGCCTCAGCTGCACATTACCAAGTTGCCAGGTATTATGGAAGTGAGGATGCTGTGCCTGACCCCCTTGAAGGAACCTGTACTATGTATGCCCAGGAAGGGAACAATAACCAGTGCTAGAGGGGCCCTGCCTCTAGCCAGGAAGAGGCACAGGAAATGGAATGTGTGGATTCGATGGCCTGGCGCATCAGAGCCACAGAATTTTGAAGCTTTGGTAGATACTGGTTCACAGTGTACCCTGATGCCATCGGGACATGTGGGGGCAGAACCTATTTCCATTGCTGGAGTGACAGGGGGATCACAGCAACTGACTCTGGTGGAAGCCGAGGTGAGCTTGACTGAGAAGAAGTGGCAGAAACATCTGATTGTGACCGGCCCAGAGGCCCTGTGTATTCTGGGAACGGACTTCCCCAGGAATGGCAATTACAAAGACTCTAAGGGACTCAGGTGGGCTTTTGGGACAGCTGCTGTGGGGCCAGAGGGCATCAAGAAATTGAACACCTTGCCTGGACTGTCAGAGAACCCATCTGCAGTAGGACTCCTGAAGGTAGAAGAACAAAACGACGGTGCACTGCCGGCAGTATCGGACCAATCGAGATGCCGTGATCCCCATCCACAAGATGATCCGAGAGCTGGAGAGCCAAGGGGTGGTCAGAAAACCCAATCACCCTTCAACAGCCCCATCTGGCCTGTGCGCAAGTCTGATGGAGAGTGGAGACTGACTGTGGACTATCGTGCCTTGAATGAAGTGACTCCACTGCTGAGCGCTGCTGTGCCGGACATGCTGGAACTCCAGTACGAGCTGGAGTCCAAGGCAGCGAGGTGGTATGCCACTATTGACATTGCTAATGCATTTTTCTCTGTTCCTTTGGCAGCAGAATGCAGGCCTCAGTTTGCTTTCACCTGGAGGGTCATGCAGTACACCTGGAACCGACTGCCCCAGGGGTGGAAGCACAGTCCCACCATCTGCCATGGACTGATCCAGGCTGCACTGGGAGAGGGTGAGGTTCCAGAACATCTGCAGTACATCAATGACATCATTGTGTGGGGGAACATGGCAATGGAAATGTTTGAGAAAGGAGGGAAGTTCATCCAGATTCTTCTGGAAGATGGTTTTGTCATCAAGAAAAGTGAAGGGATCAGGTGATAGATTCAGTTCCTGGGAGTAAAGTGGCAAGATGGACAGCGTCAGATTCCCACTGAGGTCATCAACAAGATCACCACAATGTCTCCACAGATCAGCAAGAGGGAAACATAAGCTTTCCTAGGTGCCATAGGCTTTTGGAGAATGCACGTTCCCCAGTACAGCCAGATTGTGAGCCCTCTCTACCTGGTTACACGCAAGAAGAATGATTTCCACTGGGCCCTGAACAGCAGCAAGCCTTTGCGCAGATCAAGCAGGAGATCGCTCATGCGGTAGCCCTTGGTCAAGTCTGGATGGGACCAGATGTGAAGGTTCCACAGCTGGGAACAATGGCCTGTCCTGGAGCCTTTGGCAGAAGGTACCTGGTCAGACTCAAGTCCAACCACTGGGATTCTGGAGTCAAAGTCAGAGAGGGTCTGAAACCAAATACATTCCCACAGAGAAGGAAATCTTTGCTGCCTGTGAAGGAGTTGAAGCTGCCTCAGAGGTGATTGGCACAGAAGCACAACTCCTCCTTGCACCCCGACTGCCTGTGCTGGTGTGGATGTTTAAGGGAAAGGTTCCCTCTACCTACCCCCAGGCCACAGACACCACATGGAGCAAATGGATTGCCCTCATCACACAGTGCGCCCATATTGGAAACCTGAATCGCCCTGGGATTTTAGAAATAATTACAAATTGGCCTGAAGGTGAAAGCTTTGGTCTCATGGACGAAGAGGAGCAGGAACAAGTGACACGGGCTGAAGAAGCTCCACCGTACAACCAACTGCCAGCAGAAGAAACACGCTACGCTCTTTTCACTGATGGTTCCTGTCGCATTGTAGGGATGAACCGGAAGTGGAAGGCAGCCGTATGGAGCCCCACATGACAGGTTGAACAAGCCACTGAAGGAGAAGGTGGATCGAGTCAATTTGCTGAACTCAAAGCTGTTCAGCTGGCCCTGGACATTGCTGAAAGAGAGAAGTGGCCAAAGCTCTACCTCTACACTGATTCGGGGATGGTGGCCAATGTTTTGTGGGGTTGGCTGGAAAGGTGAAAAAGGCCAACTGGCAGCATAGGGAAAAACCAATCTGGGCTGCTGATGAGTAGAAAGACATTGCCACTCGGGTAGAGAAGCTATCTGTGAAAGTCCGCCATGTAGATGCCCATGTCCCCACGAGTAGAGCTAATGAGGAGCACCAAAACAACGAGCAGGTAGATCAGGCGGCCAAGATAGAGGTATCAAAGATAGACTTAGACTGGCAGCACAAGGGAGAGCTGTTCCTAGCTCGATGGGCCCATGATGCCTCAGGCCATCAGGGCAGAGATGCCACCTATAAATGGGAACGAGACCAAGGGGTGGATCTAACCATGGACAGGATTACTCAGATTATCCATGACTGTGAGACATGTGCTGTGATCAAGCAGGCCAAGTGGGTGAAGCCCCTATGGTATAGTAGGCAGTAGTTGAAATATAAGTATGGGGAGGCCTGGCAGGTTGATTATATTACACCACCCCAGACATGACAAGGCAAGTGCTACGTGCTCACAATTGTAGAAGCCACCACGAGATGGCTGGAAACCTACTCTGTGCCTCATGCTACTGCCCATAACACCATTCTAGACCTTGAAAAGCAAGTACTTTGGAGGCATGGTACCCTTGAGTGGATTGAGTCAGACAACGGGACTCATTTCAAGAACAGCCTTATCAACACCTGGGCTAGAGAACATGGCATTGAGTGGGTGTACCACATCCCCTACCATGCACCAGCTGCAGTGTCCTAGGTTACAATGTAAAATTGTGCCCAAGGTTTGTATTCTATCCCCATGAGCCGTTGGAGCCAGGGTGGGGCAGTGTTTTCCTTATCTTCTGTTAACGAGCCTTGCCACATGACTCATAGATAACTTCCTCCGGGAGTTATCTCTGTTTAATGGGCCATCAAGGACCCACTGCATGACTCATAGAATGAGATGATCCCCATTGTGAGATGCTCTGCCCAGGGGGAGGAGCCAAGCATTCCCACCTGGATAAATCCAGGGTTTGGGACAGCACAAGCAGCTTTAATCCACTGGACTCCCAGAGGAGACAAGAGCTGCCAGATGTTTCTACAGGAATCACTGCTTCGACAAGACCATCTCATCTGGACTGCCACTACCACCCTAACTAACAGGGTGTCAGGTTGTATTCTGACTCTGTCAGGTTTTTTTTGTACTATTACTTTTATTTTATTTTATTTTACTTTATTTTCTTTTCATCTTATTAAATTGTGTTTCTGACTTGGAGTCCTTCACTAGTTTTGCTTTCAAACCAGCACATATTTTTGGCACCCAACGTGGGGCAGGAGGTACTGAGAAAAGTCAGAATTACAATTTTGGGAAAAAGACACCTGTTCACTATGATGCTCAGCATGTTTACGTGTGTCTTGTACCTAGCTCTCTATATTTTTCCGCACATAGGGCAGTATCTGCAGATCTTAATATTCTGGTGTAAACCAGGGTACATCACTAAGATTGCTTTATTGGTCTATTATGCCTATTGCATGATAACCTGAGAGGCAATGAGCACAATTCGGAATATGTACTCAATTTTGTTGTCTTGCCCCGGTCTAGGATGCTTTGTTTGGGGTCTCAACAATCTCACCCAGCCACAGTGGGGAGGGGTAAAGAATGATTTTTTTCCAGTCTTTCAAGACTGATACAGCAGTTTTTGGAAATATTGAGTTCTCTCTGGATACCAAGGATAGCATAATGTTGTTGTTAGTGCTGCTTTGTCTTCTCTGCACAGCCTGCACCATGCTTAAAGTGCAGCGTTTTCTTGAGGCAGAGGAGAAAAGAACCAAATGCACAGCAACAGCCTTCATGTCCACACAGATTGTCACAGAGGAGAAAGGAACCAAAAGCCAGGCAACAGTGTCCAAGTCTACGCAGACTGTTACAGAGGAAACAGAAGCCGAAAGCAAGGCAACAGTGTCCGAGTCTACGCAGACTGCCACAGAAGAGAAGGAAGCCACGTGCAAAGCCACAAAGTCTGTGTCTGTGCAGGTTGTCACAGAGGAGAAAGAAGCCAAAAATGCCAGCATCTCCACACAAACCATCACTGAACTGGAACAGCCTAAACCGGTAGCAGTTGCTCCTGTTCAGAAGAAGAAAGCAAAGAGCAAATCAGTCTGCATAGTGACTGATGAGGATGCAGCAGGACCTTCACACCCAGCAGAAGAGACAGAGCCAGAGATCATCACTCGCTCTCTGTCCCTGGGTGAGCTGCGTGACCTGCGGAGGGAATTCACCTGCCAGACAAATGAATCCGTCCTGACCTGGCTGCTCCGTATCTGGGACGCTGCAGCCAATGACACCATTCTGGATGGAAGTGAGGCCAGGCAACTGGGATCGCTGTCCCGGGATGTAGTCATTGACCAGGGGATCGGGAGAACCCAAGAAACTCTCAGCCTTTGGCGACGACTGCTAACAAGTGTGAAGGACAGATACCTTTGTAAAGAAGATCTCCAGGTGCACCAAGGAAAGTGGAACACAATGGAACAAGGTATCCGATGCCTGAGGGAATTGGCCGTGCTGGAGATCATTTTCTCAGAGGATGAGAGATTTCCTAAAAGCCCAGATGAAGTCCAGTGCACATCGCAGATGTGGTTGAGGTTCGCACGGCTTGGACCAGAGATGTACTCCCGTTACCTGGCAACGCTGCAATGGAGGGCAGGCGAGGACAGGGTGGGCGTCTTAGTCAATAAACTAAGAATTTATGAGGACACTGTCACTGCCCCATTTCGTACCCATGTCTCATCCGTGGAAACAAGGCTGGCTGAGCAAATCCGAAGCTTGATTAAAGAAGAAATTTACCATGTCTCGCCAGAACCAACAAGAGTCTCTGCCATTAGGAGCAGGCGTCCCCCAGCCAGGGAGAGAACATACACTCCATGAGGTAACCTCTGGTCTTTTCTTCGGGAGCATGGAGAAGACATGAGGAAGTGGGATGGAAAACCCACCTCCTCCTTAGCAGCCCGGGTACGTGAATTGAAAAGAGAGACTCCTACCACAAGAAGTTCATCTAGAGTCAATGCTGCTCCAGTCTCTCGAGCACAAAACTCCAGACGGGATAGGAATGATGATATGACTGGTCCTCTCGAAGGAACCTCGGGAACATATGTACAGGAAGAGAGTAGCATGCACCATGACCAGGAATAGGGGGGCCCTGCCTCTAGCCAGGTAGAGGAAAGGGACAATCGGATCTATTGGACTGTGTGGATCCGATGGCCTGGCACATCTGACCCACAAGAGTATACGGCTTTGATTGACACTGGCTCTCAATGTACCCTGATGCCATCAAGGTATGTAGGGACAGAATCTGTTTCTATTTCTGGAGTGACAGGAGGGTCCCAGGAGTGACTGTAGTGGAGGCCGAAGTGAGTTTAACTGGGAATGGGTGGCAAAAACACCCCATTGTGACTGGCCCAGAGGCCCCATGCATCCTTGGCATAGACTATCTCAGAAATGGATATTTCAAAGACCCAAAAGGATATCGCTGGGCTTTTGGGATAGCTGCTGTAGAGACAGAAGGCATCAGACAACTGAATACCTTGCCTGGTCTCTCAGATGACCCCTCTGCTGTGGGACTGCTGAGAGTTGAAGAACAACAAGTACCAATCGCCACAGCAACAGTGCACCGTCGGCAATACCGCACCGACAGAGACTCTGTGATTCCTATCCATGAGATGATTCATAAACTGGAGAGCCAAGGGGTGGTCAGCAAGGCTCGTTCACCTTTTAACAGCCCCATCTGGCCTGTGCGTAAGTCCAGTGGAGAATGGAGACTGACTGTGGATTACCGTGGTCTGAATGAGGTCACTCCACCACTGGGTGCTGCTGTGCCAGACATGCTGGAGCTTCAGTATGAGCTAGAGTCTAAGGCAGCAAAGTGGTATGCGACCATCGACATTGCCAATGCCTTCTTCTCCATTCCTTTGGCAGCAGAGTGCAGGCCTCAGTTTGGAGGGGTGTGCAGTATACCTGGAACCGACTGCCCCAGGAGTGGAAGCACAGTCCCACAGTCTGCCATGGACTGATCCAGACTGCATTGGAAAAAGGCGAGGCTCCTGAACATCTCCAGTATATTGATGACATTATTGTGTGGGGGAACACAGAAGGGGAAGTCTTCAAGAAAGGAGAAAAGATTGTCCAGATTCTACTAAAAGCTGGTTTTGTGATTAAGCGAAGTAAGGTTAAGGGGCCGGCTCGAGAAATCCAGTTCCTGGGAGTCAAGTGGCAAGATGGTCGTCGCCAGATACCCACAGAAGTAATCAACAAGATCACCGCGATGTCTCCACCAACCAGCAAGAAGGAAACACAAGCTTTCCTAGGTGCTATAGGCTTCTGGAGAATGCACATTCCTGAGTATAGCCAGATTGTGAGTCCTCTCTACCTGGTTACTTGCAAGAAGAACGATTTCCACTGGGGCCCTGAACAGCAGCAAGCCTTTGCCCAGATCAAGCAGGAGATCGCTCATGCGGTAGCCCTTGGCCCAGTGAGGACGGGACCAGATGTGAAGAATGTGCTCTACTCAGCAGCCGGGAACAATGGCCTGTCCTGGAGCCTTTGGCAGAAGGTGCCTGGTGAGACTCGGGGTCGACCACGGGGATTCTGGAGCCGAAGCTACAGAGGGTCCGAAGCCAACTACACTCCCACGGAGAAGGAAATCTTGGCCGCCTATGAAGGAGTTCAAGCTGCCTCGGAAGTAATTGGCACTGAAGCACAGCTGCTTCTGGCACCCCGACTGCCGGTGCTGGGGTGGATGTTCAAGGGAAAGGTTCCTTCCATGCATCATGCCACCGACACAACTTGGAGCAAATGGATTGCCCTCATTACACAGCGCGCCCGTATTGGAAACCCAAATCGCCCTGGGATTCTGGAAGTTATAACAAACTGGCCTGAAGGTTAGACTTTTGGATTATCCTCTGAAGAAGAAGAGGAGCAAGTGACACGTGCTGAGGAGGCCCCACCATATAACGAACTACCAGAGACTGAAAGACGATATGCCCTCTTCACTGATGGTTCCTGCCGAATTATAGGTGCTGACCGGAAATGGAAAGCTGCAGTATGGAGCCCCACACGACAAGTTGCACAAGCTACCGAGGGACAAGGTGGATCGAGTCAGATGGCAGAGCTTAAAGCTGTCCAGCTGGCTTTGGATATTGCTGAACGAGAGAAGTGGCCGAGGCTCTATCTCTACACTGACTCATGGATGGTAGCTAATGCCCTGTGGGGATGGCTGAATCGCTGGAAAAAGGCCAACTGGCAACGCAGAGGGAAACCCATCTGGGCTGCTGAGATTTGGCAGGACATTGCTACCCGAGTAGAGAAGCTAACCGTGAAGGTTCGACACGTGGATGCACACGTACCCAAGAGTCGGGCTAATGAGGAGCATCGCAACAATGAGCAGGTAGACAAAGCTGCCAAGGTGGAAGTATCACAGGTGGATCTAGACTGGCAGCACAAGGAAGAATTATTCCTAGCTCGTTGGGCCCATGATGCCTCTGGTCATCAGGGAAGAGATGCAACATACCGATGGGCCCGCGACCGAGGGGTGGACCTTACTATGGACAGCATCTCACAAGTCATCCATGACTGTGAGACCTGCGCTGCAATCAAACAGGCCAAGCGGGTGAAGCCTCTGTGGTACGGTGGACGATGGTTGAAGTACAGGTATGGGGAAGCCTGGCAGATTGACTACATCACCCTTCCCCAGACCCGCCAAGGCAAGCGCTATGTGCTGACCATGGTAGAAGCAACCACTGGATGGCTGGAGACCTATTCTGTGCCTCATGCTACTGCCCGGAATACCATCCTGGGCCTCGAAAAGCAAGTCCTTTGGAGACACGGCACCCCAGAGAGAATCGAGTCAGACAACGGGACACATTTTAAGAATGGACTTATAAACACCTGGGCCAAAGAACATGGTATTGAATAGATATACCACATCCCTTATCATGCACCAGCTGCCGGGAAAGTTGAACAGTGCAATAGACTATTAAAGACTACCCTGAAGGCACTTGGTGGAGAGACCTTCAAGAATTGAGACATAAACTTAGCTAAAGCCACCTGGATGGTCAACACCCGAGGCTCCATCAATCGAGCTGGTCCTGCCCAGTCTGAACCCTTGCACACAGTAGATGGAGATAAAATCCCTGTGGTACACATGAAAGGGATTTTAAGAAAGACTGTTTAGATTAATCCCACCTCAGGCAAAGGCAGACCCATCCGTGGGATTGTTTTTGCTCAAAGACCTAGTTATACTTAGTAGGTAATGCAGAAAGATAGAGAAACCCGTTGTGTACCACAAAGAGACCTAATTTTAAGTGAGAACTAGAATTAGTGTGTAAGGTTTCATTCTGTGTATATATGTATGTATCTGTGAGGGTATATGATGTAGATGGTGATAGAATAAGGGGTAGATTATGTCCTAGGTTACAATGTAAAATTGTGCCCAAGGTTTGTATTCTATCCCCATGAGCCGTTGGAGCCAGGGTGGGGCAGTGTTTTCCTTATCTTCAGTTAACGAGCCTTGCCACATGACTCATAGATAACTTCCTCCGGGAGTTATCTCTGTTTAATGGGCCATCAAGGACCCACTGCATGACTCATAGAATGAGATGATCCCCATTGTGAGATGCTCCGCCCAGGGGGAGGAGCCAAGCATTCCCACCTGGATAAATCCAGGGTTTCGGACAGCACAAACAGCTTTTATCCACTGGACTTCCAGAGGAGACAAGAGCTGCCAGAAGTTTCTACAGGAATCACTGCTTCGACAAGACCATCTCATCTGGACTGCCACTACCACCCTAACTAACAGGGTGTCAGGTTGTATTCTGACTCTGTCAGGTTTTTTTTGTACTATTACTTTTATTTTATTTTATTTTACTTTATTTTCTTTTCATCTTATTAAATTGTGTTTCTGACTTGGAGTCCTTCACTGGTTTTGCTTTCAAACCAGCACAAGGGGTTACTGGGAGGAAAGGGAGGCCAGACTAGTCAAACTGGGAGCTATTCCTTGGAAGACTGGAGGTGGCTAAGGGTGGGCACTGGCATTACTGGGAGCACTGGGAGTGGCTGATGAGACACCAGGTCTATCCATTAAAGTCAATCAGGATTTAGGGACATTAGGTCTACCCAGCAGACAAAAGCAACGGGTTTCACAGCCACCAGTTTGGTGGGGCCCGAAGATTTTTGGGACTACCCAGATGTATCCAGGTGACTTTTCAGGGGTTCCCAGGTAAATTTTGGGTGTACTCAGGTTATTTGGGGGACTACCCAGATGTATCCAGGTGATTTTTGGAGTACCCAGGTGAATTTTTTTGGGGTTCCCAGGTGTATCGAGGTGGTTTTGGCGGGTACCAGGGTGATTTAGGGGGGATCCAGGTGATTTTTTGGGGTTCCCAGAGGTCCCCACTCACCCTGATGGGCTGAGAGAAAATGAGGGCCACCATTGTCCTCCCAGTCAATGTGGATGTAGATGACCCTCAGCGGCCGGGAGGCTGTGGGGAGACTTCCCAACATTCACGGGGGCACCCCAAAACTCCAGGAGAGGGCCTTGGGGATGGGAGGGAGCCCCGAGTTACCTCAGGAGAGGATGCAGTGCAGGTACACCCAGGCGCTTTGGTCCGTGGGCTCGGTGAAGATGACCCACCAGCTCCAGCTCTGGGGACGGGCAAAGGGGGCACCCCAAAATCTCAGGGAGGCAGCCAGGGGACACCCCGAGATCTGAATGGGGGCACCCTGGTATGTGGGGGTGCAGGTGTACCCCTTGAAACCCATGGGAATTTTTAGGGACCCCAGGTCTACCCATTGAACTCAGTGGGGATTTGGGGTTAACAGATTTACCCATTGAAACCCAGTGGGGATTGTTAGAGACAAGAGATTTAACCATTAAAACCAATGGAGATTTTTTTGGTCAACAGGTCCAACCTCTTGATCCAATGAGGACTTAGGGACAACAAGTCTACCCGTTGAAATCAATTATGTTTAGGGACAACAGGTCTAGCCATTGAAACCAATGGGGATTTAAGGACATGGGGTCTACCCAATAAAATCAACAGGGATTTTTTGGAAATCATGCCTACTAAGGGCAATGGGGATTTTGGGAAACCAGGCCTAACCATTCAAGGAAATGGAGATTTAGGGAAACCAGGCCTAACCATTCAAGGTAATGGAGATTTAAGGACACCAGATTTACCTTCTTAAAGTCAAAGGGAATTTTGGGACACCTGGTCTAGCCACTAATGTGGGGAATTTAGAAAATTGGCTCCAGGCATTATTGGGAATATAGGGACATCAAGGCTACCTGTTGAAACCAATGGGGATTGAGGGACACCAGGTCTATCCATTATAAACAACAGGGATTTTAGGAACAACAAGTCTAGCCATTAGGGACAATGGGGATTTGGGGTCATCAGGTCTACCCACTGAAACCTATGGGCTCAGTGGGACACTGGGTTGACCCCTTAATGTGGGGAGTTTAGGAAATCAGGTACTGTCATTGATGTGAATGGGACATTTGGGACATCAGGTCTACCCCCATTAATATCAACTGGGGGATTTAGGACACCAAGTCTGTCCATTAAAAGGAATGGAGATTTCAGGAAAACAGGTCTACCCATCAATGGAAATGGTGATCTGGGGACACCAGGTCTATCCGTTAATGACTGTCAGGACATCAGGTCTATCACTGAAGTGAATGGGGATTTGGGGACACCAGGTCTATTCATTAAGGTCAATGGCGATTTAGGGACACCAGGTCTACCCATTGAATTCAATGGGAATTTTTCAGACACATGGTCTATTCATCCAATCCAAGAGAGTTCAATTTCAATCAAGGGACTGGAGAATTTTTGGGATAGGATCCAACAAAAATTCTGGGAATTTTTCCGGGGAAATTTTTTACCTTCTTTCAGCCTTTTGGGGGGCAGAATCCTGACCTCGCCCTTCCTGCAGTTCCTGGTGGGAGCCAGGAGCTGCAGCCAGTGGTGCCAGGCCGAGAAGGTGGAGAAGGCGTGGCTCAGCAGGGCTCCTGCAAAGGCCATCTTGACCTCAGGGTCCTGCCTTGCCACCAGTGCCTGCCAGTGGTCCCAGGCGTGGACTGGGAGGGCACCAGTATAAACCAGTAAACACTGGGAGCCACCCCCAAACCCCTGACCCCTGTGGGGGCAGCTTCCAGAATAAACCAGTAAGGCAAGCACAACCTGAAGTCACTCACAGTAGGTCCCAAGCCCCATCCCAGTATAAACCAGTACATCCCAATATAACCCAGTACATCCCAGTATAACCCAGTATAAACCAATGCCCTCAGCATGACATCCCTGTACAAATGAGTATAAACCAGTGCAAACCAGTGTAATCCAGTAAAACCCAGTAACTTCCAGCACCCCAGCCAATTGCAAACCAATATAACCCAGTACAAACCAGTATAACCCAAAGCCCCCAACATCCCATCCCAGTATAAACCAGTAAAACCCAAAGTGGGCCATCAAGTCATCCCTGCCAGCTCGGGGCACTAACTCATATGCTGCTCTGACCCAGTATATCCCAGTATAACCCAGTAACCCCCATCACCCCATCCCAGTATAAACCAGTAAAACCCAGTGTAACCCAGTAACCCCTCCTGTGTTAAATCACGTGAAGGATGCTGCCAAAAGGGCATTTCAGATCATGCCCACTAAAGATCCTAGGCAGAGTTCTATCTCAATTAAACAATCCCCTTCTGAGCCATTCCTAGATTTTATAGATAGACTTCATGCAGTGGTGGAAACCAGAGAGAAGATCAGAAGTTGAAACAGAAGATGATCCTGGAAGTGGCACAAAGCAATGCCAGTGATGTCTGCAAGAGGATCATCTCCAGGCTTCTGGTTGCTTCACCTCCAACCCTGGACCTCCTCATTGAGACCTGCACCAAGTGAGCCATAAGGGACCCAGATGAACAGCGGAAAGGGTCTGGGCTCAGAGGCCGGATTGCAGCACCAGCCACCATTCCAGCTGGACCACCAGTGGCTGGGAGGGTCAAATGTTTCCAGTGTGGGCGGGAGGGATATGTGATGTGCTTTTGTCCCTTTAAGAATAAAACATCACATACTGGTGGGAGCAGTGGGGGAGGGGGAGAAAGGGAACATTCCAGTTCCAAAAAATGAGGGGAGGAGTGTGAGCTTCTCCCACGTGATGAGAAAATGGGACAGGTCACCGGGTTGTCGGGCTTGTGGGGCAACCCAATTCTGGGAAGGTGTGGGACCCTAAGGAACCCTCAGGGTTGGGAACAACCAAGAGGATATGGAAGCCATTTAGGCTTGAGTTAACAACAGGTATGCCTTTCAACACACCAGACTGGCAAGTGGTCACCATTGACCCTGGACACGTGACCAACCTACAGCAGACTGATAGTAAGTGCCTTGTTATCAGGGATTCTAAGCACACTCCCTCTGAGATCAAGATTAGTCCAGCACTTTTGCCATCAGATCTGGAGCAACGAGCTCTCTTGGTACATTGTGTCCATCCTCCCCTCTTCCTACCAAAGGGCCGAGTCATTGCCCAGGCCATACCACTGCCCAAACTGCCCTAGGATGGTCTGGACCTTTCAGTCTATTGGACAGAAATGGTGGGAGAGAACAAACCCATAATTTGGTGTGGGCTCAAGAGGGAGAGGGATTTCATCCAGCTCCAGAGAATGATGGACACAGGATCAGATGTGACAGTCATACCACCACACAAGTGGCCATCACATTGGGAGTTGAAACCCATGGCTGGTAAGGTTACAGGTATAGGGGGCACACAATTGGCAAAACAATCCAAGACCACTGTGCAAATTGAGGGACCAGATGGGCAATTGGCTTCTCTGTTTGTTCTAGATTCAAAATTTACCTTGTGGGGAAGAGACGCCATGTCCCAGTGGGGCATTCAACTAGAAATCAAAAAAAACCCAAAAGATTTTTAATTGCCTCCACTGAGGAACGCACCTTCCAGAAACTAAACTGGCTGATGGATACCCCAATTTTGGAGGATCAGTGGCGGCTGAATAAACAGAAATTGAAGGCACTCAACTCATGAAGGAACAATTGGCTAAAGGTCACACTGTGGAAAGTAATAGTCCCTGGAATTCTCTGGTGTTTGTGATCAAACAGCCGGGGTAGGACAGGTGGCACCTCCTCCACAATTTGCGAAAAATTGATGAGGTCATTGAGGGCATGGGGTCTCTTCAGCCGGGTATGCCATCCCCTTCAATGCTTCCCCAAAATTGGAATTTGGCTGTCATTGATATAAAAGATGTTTTTTTCCAGATTCCCCTAGATCCAGCCAATGCCCCGCAGTTTGCATTCTCTGTGCCTTCCATCAGCACAGAGGAACTCATGAAGCGCTGGAGAGTTTTTCTGCAAGGGTTAAAAAAGTCACCAAGTATTTGCCACTGGTGCGTGGCCAAAGTACTGTCCCTGGTGTGTGCCAAGGCTGGAGAGGCCGTCACCCTTCATTATATGGATGACGTGCTTGTGTGTGCCCCCAGTGACAATGGACTTACACAAATTCTGGATAAGACTATCACTACTTTGGCTGCTGTGGGATTTGAGTTGCAGCAGGAAAAAGCTCAAAGCTCTGACAGTTTTTACTGACACATCCGGAGGGTCACACAAGTCAGTGGTGACTTGGAAGGACCCTCAGACTCAGCAGTGGGAGGCTGATATCGAGGTAGTCAAAGGTTCACCTCAGGTGGCTGAGTTGGCCGCAGTCATCAGGGCTTTTGAGAAGTTTTCAGAATCCATTAATTTGATTACTGATTCAGCATATGTAGCAGGGATAGTGTCCAGCGCAGAGAATTCAGTTTCCAAAGAAGTCTCAAATCCAGCCATTTTCAAGCTGCTCTCAGAGCTGACACACCCAGTGTCCCACAGAGAGCATCCTTACTACGTTATGCATGTGAGATCACACACTGACCTTCCTGGTTTCATCCCCGAGGGTAACCGCAGAGCAGATGCCCCAGCTGCTCCTGTGCAGCTGGGTGGCCTACCTAACATTTTCCAGCAGGCCAAACTCAGCCATCAGCAATTCCATCTGAATGTCCCAGGCCTGGTGCGCCAATTCCACGTAAGGCAGGACCAAGCGAAGGCAATCATAGACACATGCCCAAGCTGCCAAAAGTTTTCTTTACCCTCGCTGGGATCAGGGGTCAACCCCAGAAGGCTTGGCAGTTGTGAGGTGTGGCAGACAGATGTCACACACATTCCCGAGTTTGGAAGGTTCAAATATGTTCATGTGTCAGTTGATACCTTCTCTGGTGCTTTTTACACCTCAGCCCACACAGGGGAGAAGACCAGAGATGCACAGAAATACCTTGGGCAGGCCTTCTCCACACTGGGGGTCCCCAAAGAGATCAAAACTGATCATGGTCGAGCTTATGTTTCCAAGGAATTTGATGGTTTCCTGCAAGAGTGGGGGGTGAAACATAACAAGGGGATCCCATCCTCCCCCACTGGCCAGGCAGTGATAGAAGGAACTCACCAGACATTGAAGAAGACCTTGGGACAGCAGAGAGGAGATGTCAGGGTAAACAGTCCACAACGACAACTTGGTAAAGCTCTGTTTACCATGAATTTCCTTAACTGTTCATTTGAAATCCTTAATCCACCCGTAGCTAGGCACTTCAATCAAAATCATTGGTTGAAGTTTGAGGAGAAACCACTGGTCCTGGTGAAGGACCCTGAGACTTGGAAGGTCCAGGGGCCTTTTGATTTGGTCACTTGGGGCTGAGGATACGCCTGCATATCCACCCCCACAGGTCTGAAATGGGTTACACAAAAATGGGTCAAACCCTTTGTTCCATCCAGGGAAAAGAAGGCCCAGAATGTGGCCCCAATTCCACCTTCCTGACCCGATGACGTGGCAATTGCTTCTTCTAGGAAACAACGCAAAGGAAGTGGGGAACCCAAACCCCGTGTTATCCCTAACTCAGGGCCTTAAATAGATTGTGTTAAACTGTGCTTACCTGTGGATGTTCTTTTTACATTTCTTTTCAGAGCATCCTCCTGACCCCAAGATGAGGCCAGAACTCCTGTGTTTGCTGTTGCTTCTGACTCAGTCAGTAGTACAGGGACAGGAATGGGAATACACTCAAAGGATACTTTGCTTCAACCTATCCAGCAAAATCCAGAGCATCCAGAACTCTATGCAGAAAATGAAAGGCATGATGGAGGAAATCAAGTGAGGAGCAGGAGACTGGCTGGAGAGCATCTCTAAAGACTGAGGGTTGCCAGGGAGAATGTCATCATTTGTAAAGGATGTCTTACTGGCTGTTCTGGTTGTCATTTTATTTACAGAGCCTTTAGGAATCTAAAAGGAGTCATAACAACGGCCCCTTCCGATGTTACAGTAGCTGCTGTTGAGAGATGGTGGAAGAGACCAGAGACAGCAGCTTAAGGAGTTTTTCTCCTCCCTCCTTCCCTTCAAAATTAAACAGAGAAGAGGGAGATGTGGTGGTGGGTTTTTGAGAGGTTTGATAAGTTATAGTTTGCTCCTGTTACCTCCCCACCCCCCAGTCCCTGATGTCTGTTTTACCCCAAATTTTCCCCTCCCCCATCCCTTTGTCCCCTTTCCTGACCCTGCCCTGTGTTAACCTGGGGCCAATCACCCACCTGCCCCACCCCTCTGCCCCCTGGTTTAAATGTTAAGCACAGGACCCTGCTCGCTCTCTCTCTCCTGTAACACCTGGAGGAACAAAGACCTCTGTAAGAGAGAGCCTTCTCTGAGACCTTTGCTTTGTACCCAGACATGGAGGATATAGAGGATCTAGAGAGCAGGAAACAGCTCTGCTCTCTACCCTTACTTGCACTGCTTGCAGTCTGGGAAACAGCCACTCCTGACCAGCGTGGCCGGGGACAGAGCCAGCCGCCCCCACCCCGGCCCCCTGACACCAACAAACATCACTCTGTCCATCTGCAAAAATTCACAGACCAACACAGAGCGTTTGCTTTGTGATGTCAGGGCACGGCTGCCACGCCGTCGTGGTGACATCACAAGGTTGCCTTGGTGCATGGAAGCCTCAGTGGCAGTACAGCTCTTGGGCTTGCTCAGTGCAGGAGCATCCTCCTGCTTGAGGCTTTTGTCAGTGGGCAGCTGCACACTGACAGGAGCCTGGTTTTTTCTTGTATTAGAGCACAGTCTGCAAACTTGCACAGCAGTGCCACAAGGATTGGGCAACTTGCTGCTGCAGTTTACTCACTTTATGGCATTGCTTATTGATAATTTTTTTTAAAGAATTGTTTTTATTTTTAGAAATACTTATATTATATTTATGTGTATATATATATATATATATATATATATATATATGATATTTCTTTTTCTTTTTTTTAATAATTGCTTTTTCCTGACTAACCTGGCACGTAAGTAGAGGTTTTCCCTAGGTGTAACCTAAGCTGGCTTTTGCATGTCTTCCTGCTCTTTCTTAGTGACTGACTTGATTTGGAAACAGAAAAACCATTTGGATGCCACTTGGCTAAAGCTCCTGTCAACATGTTCAGCTCAAAAGGAGGTGTCGGTAGCCAGGGCTCTGCAGGCAGCATTTGCAAGGGAACCTGCATGGATTGTGTTCCCTCCATGGAAGAGTCTGTGGCAGCAGAGTCTGTCATTTCCTCCATTTGCTGGGGCAAGTGGGACAACTTTAAAAATGTGGACTGGGAATCTTTCTTGGAAGACCTTCTGAAAATGCTTGTGCTCTTTAGAGTTTCACCTAAGAATCTGCTTCATTTTCTCTTGCCCACTGCAGGTCACCTGACCCATGTACTTGAGGTGCCGATCCTGAGGTGAGTGAGAAAGGAACATTTGATGTTCCTGGTGTTTAAAAGTTTTTAAGCAAGCTGTGAGCCTGGCCTATGGCAGTAGAGTGTAGAGGGCCAGCTGAGTAGGCTGAAGGAAAATCCATTGCCATGTCTGCAGCAGCAAGGGCAAAGGCATCACTGGCTATTTCCTAATTTTCCATTACAGAGCTTTAAAAGAACTAAAAGCCCAGTTTTGCAGAGAGAACATTGCTTCTTGAAAGTAGCCGGGAGGAATATCTAATTTAGAACAATTTGCAGTATACTTGAATCAGCCCATTTGAATTTAGTCAGCGTGCCTTAGAATCCCACTGCTATCAAAGCTGATGATTTGTGCTTAGTTGAGCTTTGTTCTGGTTTAGGGTGAATTGGGAGAAATCTCCCAAATAGGGTCCCTCTGGGAAGCAAACCCAAATGGCCTCTCCCCAAACTGGTCTGGAAAAGAACTTCCTCACAGAAGAGTGGAAAAAAACTATTTATTTAGCAAAGTTCCCACAAGCACGAACATTAATAACATGAAACAACAAAACCCCTCGCTGCTCCAAAGAGCAAAGGCAAAATTGTGGGAGTCCTTGATGTGGGTGAAACTCGGCAGGCTCAATCTCTTATCAGCCCAGATTGGTTTTCCCCGACGCTGCCAGTTGGACTTTTTCCACCTTTCCAGCCAACCCCACAGAGCATTGGCCACCATCCATGAATCAGTGTAGAGGTAGAGCTTTGGCCACTTCTCTCTTTCAGCAATGTCTAGGGCTAACTGAACGGCTTTGAGTTCAGCAAGTTGACTCGATCCACCTTCTCCTTCAGTGGCTTGTGCAATTTGTCGTGTGGGGCTCCATACAGCTGCCTTCCATTTCCGGTTCATGCCTACAATGCGACAGGAACCATCAGTGAAAAGAGCGTACTGTGTCTCTTCTACTGGCAGTTGGTTGTACGGTGGTGCTTCTTCAGCCCGTGTCACTTGTTCCTGCTCCTCTTTGTCCATGAGGCCAAAGCTTTCACCTTCCGGCCAGATGGTAATAACTTCCAAAATCCCAGGGTGGTTTGGGTTTCCAATATGGGCGCGCTGTGTGATGACGGCAACCCATTTGCTCCATGTGGCGTCGGTGGCATGGTGGGTAGAGGGAACCTTTCCTTTAAACATCCACCCCAGCACAGGCAGTCGGGGTGCCAGGAGGAGTTGCGCCTCTGTACCAATCACCTCCGAGGCGGCTTGAACTCCTTCATAGGCGGCCAAGATTTCCTTGTCCGTGGGAGTATAGTTGGCTTCAGACCCTCTGTAGCTTCAGCTCCAGAATCCCAGTGGTTGACCTCGAGTCTCACCCAGCACCTTCTGCCATAGGCTTCAGGACAGGCCATTGTTCCCGGCTGCTGAGTAGAGCACATTCTTCACCTCTGGTCCCGTCCTCACTGGGCCAAGGGCTACCGCATGAGCGATCTCCTGCTTGATCTCGGCAAAGGCTTGCTGCTGTTCAGGGCCCCAGTGGAAATCGTTCTTCTTGTAGGTAACCAGGTAGAGAGGGCTCAAAATCTGGCTGTACTGGGGAATGTGCATTCTCCAAAAGCCTATGGCACCTAGGAAAGCTTGTGTTTCCTTCTTGCTGGTCAGTGGAGACATTGTGGTGATCTTGTTGATGACCTCAGTGGGAATCTGACGCCGTTACCATCTTCTCACTTTATTCCCAGGAACTGGATCTCTCGGGCAGGTCCCTTGACTGTGCTCTTCTTGATGGCAAAGCCGGCTTCCAGGAGAATCTGGATGATCTCCTCTCCTTTCTCAGACACTTCCATTGCCGTGTTGCCCCACACAATGATGTCATTGATGTACTGCAGATGTTCTGGAGCCTCTCCCTTTTCCAGTGCAGCCTGGATCAGTCCATGGCAGAAGGTGGGGCTGTGTTTCCACCCCTGGGGCAGTCGGTTCCAGGTGTACTGCACTCCCCTCCATGTGAAGGCAAACTGAGGCCTGCATTCTGCAGCCAGAGGAATGGAGAAAAATGCATTAGCAATGTCAATAGTGGTGTACCACGTCGCTGCCTTGGACTCCAGCTCGTACTGGAGTTCCAGCATGTCCGGCAAAGCAGCGCTCAGCGGTGGAGTCACTTCATTCAAGGCACGATAGTCCACAGTCAGTCTCCATTCTCCATCAGACTTGCGCACAGGCCAGATGGGGCTGTTGAAGGGTGAGTGGGTTTTGCTGACCACACCTTGGCTCTCCAGCTCCCGGATCATCTTGTGGATGGGGATCACGGCATCTCGATTGGTCCGATACTGCCGGCGGTGCACCGTCGAGGTGGCAACTGGTACTTGTTGCTCTTCTACCTTCAGGAGTCCTACTGCAGATGGGTTCTCTGACAGTCCAGGCAAGGTGTTCAATTTCTTGATGCCCTCTGCCTCCAAAGAGCTATTCCAAAAGCCCATCTGAGTCCCTTAGGGTCTCAGGTAATACCCATTCCTGAGGAAGTCAATGCCCAGGATACATGGGGCCTTTGGGCCAGTTGCAATCAGATGTTTCTGCCACTCCTTCCTGGTCAGGCTCACCTCGGCTTCCACCAGAGTCAGTTGCTGTGATCCCCCTGCCACTCCAGCAATGGAAATGGGTTCTGCCCCCACATGTCCCGATGGCATCAGGGTACACTGCGCACCAGTATCTACCAAAGCTTCATATTTCTGTGGCTCTGATGTGCCAGGCCATTGGATCCACACAGTCCAAAAGACTCGGTTTTCCCATGCCTCTTCCTGGCTAGAGGCAGGGCCCCTCTAGCACTGGTTATTATTCCCTTCCTGGGCATACACAGTAGAGCTTCCTTCAAGGGGGTCTGGCAGAGCCTCCTAACTTCTATAATGCCTGGGAGTTTGGTCATGGGAGGCTGAGGCTCCCTTCATTTTAGTGGGAAGCCCTCAGTGAGTGTTTCTCTCCTTGAGTTCATGCACCCGTGCTGCCAGGACAGAAGTGAGTTTCCCATCTCACTTTCCCATGACTTCCTCATGATCACGCAGGAAAAACCAAAGGTCAGCTTTTGGGGTGTACCCTCTCTCTCTAGCTGGAGGGCATTGGGCTCTGACTCTGGGGTCTGTAACTCGCACCGGTGCCATATGGGAACTGTTCCTCCTCATCTCATCCCTCATGTCCCTCATCTCCTCTTTGAGGTCCTTAACTGTTGGAAGAAGCTGCGGGAGACAAGTCTCATGCTTTTTATGATCAACAAGCTTCGTTTATTGTTTTCAATGTTATCACATTTATACAGGCAGTAATCAGCTCATACATATTGCAAAAGTATAGCTCATGATTGGCTATGTCTTTTACAATGCACGTTTTTTTGCAGTTAGCCTGGCAGTTGCAACTTTCTTAGCTTTGTGTACTTTCTTACATACTATGTATTCTCGACTTCTTTGTTGCTATGAAACATCTGTGCTCAAGGGCAGTGTTTTCTTGCCGTAGGTCACGTAGCTTTTAGCTACACTCTAACTGATTTGATATTAATATGGCTTTTGCTATGCAGCCATTCATTTGCTAAATTCTCCACACTTCTCTTGTTTTCTTTTAGCACTAGCAAAGAGGTGTTCTATTTGTCATTTACTAATTTCATCAAAGCGTTTTGCAAGCATTTAAAAAGACAAGGTAACAATAATAATAACACAAAAATCACAATTCTTACTGTAATTAAATGTTGTAACAAAGAAGTTAGCTAGGGTCTTAAACTCAAACTTTTTAGCTAGTTATCAAGCTCAAAGCTAGTGTCTTGCTGCAAATGTTTGGTCAGTGTGTGCAAAGTGTGCAATTGTGCATGTATAGAGCTGGAGTGGTCTGATAAGTTCATACAACACATCCCTTCAAACATTTCACAACCGTACCCTTGTGCTAATAATAGGAAATCAATTGCAGCCCTATTTTGTAGCGTGGCATGTCTTACTGAGTCTACATCTATCAATAATTGAGATAGTGCCACCGAGGTGGCATTCGTCTGTTTTGCCAACCAACAACCTAATTTGTTTAGCGTAGTCAAAGCTTGGGCTGCAGCAACACCTGGAGCAAAAAAGGATGCTATAACTCTTTCTTCTGTTGACTAAAATGTTGCTTCGTTTTGACATTTTGGTTTGAATGCGTGTGTCATTCTCCTGACTCTGTGATGTTGCTTATGCATCTGGAGAATCATAGAAGTGTTTGGCGTAAGCAATGTTAATCGACTTAATGTGCATGGCTTTCTTTCTATCTTTGAGGGAATTCTGGCTTAAGCTTGATCACTACAAATTAAAAATACTCCATAAGGCAATGCTATGGGATTATGGGATGACAGAGATATGTTGGGACTTGTATAGTTGCACCATTGAGTGTCATTTCTATAAATGGCCAATGTAGCGTTAACATTTATCAGGTATGCCCTATTGACACCTTTTCGTCCAGGTCTGGCACGATATACACTTGTCCAATTGAAATAGATGCACTAATTTGCTTTTAAGGAACTTAATATCTCAAGTTCTTGAGGCTCTAAAGAGGCTATAGGGAAATGGGGCATCACTTGATCCCATTGATCAGCATACAAAATTGTCTCATTTGATTTACAATTATGTGCTGACTGTGGACAGGGCAGCTCATCTAAGGGCACTCTTACTAAACACGTAGAAAAGGGGTTACCGGGTGAGGATAATGCCAAACATATTGATTCCTGTCCTGTTTTGTTTGCTAAGGTTACCCAGATGTTTTCTTTGGGCTGCGGGGGTATCTAATAAGTGCTAATGCAATGGACATTGCAATGCTACAAAAAAACATATTAGGCTAAACATTGTGGCTTTTCTTGTTAAATTTCTTTTTATCTTTTTGCTTATGCCTCTCGGCTGCTATCTGTCTAAATCTGCAGCAAAGCTCTTCTCAATCTTGCGGTTTCACCGCCCACTGCTGAGGGATTTTACAGACAACATCACACTGCTTCCGTAATACTTGGGAAGTACTAAGAGCTTTAGCTCTCTATGTCAGATGCTTAAGTTCTTATTGAGCACATGTTAAGGCTTGTTGTTCTGTACTTTCAAATAATTGAACAGCTAGAGGAAATGGCAACTTAGTGCTTGACTCTAGAGTTTGCTGAACGTTTTCATTCTTTTATTTCTTTCTGCAGGAAGCACACTACAGCTCTCTCTTGGTCTGCGTCTGATGAACTCAACTATCTCTTTCACAACTTTCACAATGTATTAGTAACCAAGCACAATGATTACGGTCCCAACAGTTCAAGCATGCACGAAGTCTCAATTCTCCAGTGTTATAACTAGCTAAGCAAGCAAGCAAGTACGCCAGTTGTCGTGGGGTCCGTACATCTACTTGGGCTGGACTAAAAACCGTCTGCAAAAAGGATCGATGTGGCTGAATCAGTAGCTTCAGATGCAGCTGTATGTTCCTGACGGTCTCCACCTTGAGGCGGGCTCGCTGGTTTAACCCAGCGCGCAGGAATCCACTCAGAGCCTGTGGGGGTAGAGATACAAAGGTAACCCCTACCCCAGTAAAGCACTTTAGCCGGGCCTTTCCACACTCCTGTCTTAAGGCATTTATAATTAACCCACATCTCAGCCTGTTCATCCTTTTCTGTAATGGACTTCTCGATGCGATGAGACACAGCTGCTGGAACTTCTGATGATCTAAAAATACAAAGATAATTTAACACAAACAATGTTTTAGACAGCTTTTCTTGTACATCTAAAATATCTTTGAACTTCTCTAAATATCTTTTGAGTGTACTATTTGCTCTTTCTACTATAGCTTGTCTTAAAGGGTTGTGGGGTATCTTTGTTACATGTTTAACTCTTTATTGTTGTAGGAATCTCTGGACTCCCTGGCTAGTATAGGAAGGTCTATTATCTGTTTTTACTTGATTGCAAACTTCTATTACAGCAAAACAGCTAGTTAGGTGTCTGATTACGTGAGATCTCTTTTCTTCTGGTTGGGCAGTAGCTTAAAGTTACTGTGTGTGTCAATAGTGACATGCAAGTATTTCAGACTACTAAAGTTAGGCACGAGTGACATCTATCTGCTAAATGTCATTGACTGCTGTTTTCTGAGGGTTGACTTCTATACTTAAATTCACACTATTATTATGATTTGCACAAATAGGGCAACTCCTGACAATAGCTGTGGCGTCTGCATGTGAGATTTGAAACTGTTTTTGCAAACTCTTAGCGTTCTGATGGAACATGGAGTGGGCCTCTTTAGGTAGGGTGAACTGTGACATTGGTACTGTAACTGCAGTGGATACTAGTTTATCTGCTTTTTGATTTCTTTCTCTTTGATTTCCTTCCCCCAGACCAATGTCCCATTGGTGGCTTCTAATGTGAGTAATAGAATAGGGCTCAGTCCTATTTCTCAAGGCACGCCTCAATTGTAGAAACAGTTCATACAGTCTCTTGTTCTGAACCTCCTTAATGGTGGCATCCTCGATTCTTGACACAACACCTACCACATAAAGTGAATCTGATACTACATTTAAGGGTTCACTTATGTGAGTCACTGCCCATACTACAGCTAAAAGCTCCAAAGTTTGTAAACTATCCTCAGGCTCTGCTTCCAGGATTTGCTGATGCCATTCTTTTCCTTTCTTCCAGACTACAGCCGCTCTGCGTGTCTTCTTTCCCACATCAGTGAAGGCTGTTATGGCATTGGGAATAGGCTTTTCTTTCCTCAATGGTTTGCTGATCCAGCTCCATTTACCAATCCACTGTAACATCCTGGGCACAAGAGACCCTGTCTCTATTTGCGCTCCTGACGCCAGCAATGCTTCAGCCAGGTCGACAGAATTTAGAAGATACCAGTCCAGTGTGGCTTTTTCCATGGGCAGGTTAATTGTCGCTGGTTCTAGACCGTTGATCTCCATTACACGCATACGCCCCTTCTTAATTACTGCTGCCAAGTTTTCAATTTTTGTGGTTATTGTTTTCCGTTTCTGTAAAGGCGGTGAGATCCATTCCAGTACTCTCTCCCCCGTTTTCTTTTGAGGTTGGGTAACTGCTCCTAAGAGATGCATGTCAGCGTGCCAGATAGTGAGATGTAAAGGCAATTCAGGATCCATCCGTGACACAAAGCCTTTTAAAACACAGTCCATAATGTGCTGCAAGGTTTCCTGTTGTTTTTCCGTAAGTGTCACAGGAGTACAGGGATCAGTGCCTTTTAGCAAGGTCTGCAGGTCTTCTAACAGGTTGTTGGGAATGCTTGTGACAGGCTTTAACCACTGCAAGTCACCCAAGAGTTTCTGAGCCTCATGTAATGTGGTGATTGTAGTACTAATTAATAGCTTCTGTGGTTTAATCATTTGTTCAGTAATCGTCTAGCTCAGATATTTCTAAGGTGCAGTCCTTTGTACTTTTTCAGGAGCAACGATGAGGGAGAATTCTGCTAATGTTGTTACAATGTCTTCTATTTGCTCATCTGTGAATGGTACCTCCTGAGAAAACAGAATATCATCCATATAATGATAAATGATAGTTCTGGGCATCTTTTATCGAAGTGGCTGTAGTGCAGTGTCAACATAAAGCTGACATAAGGTGGGTGAATTACGCATTCCTTGTGGCAGAACAGTCCATTCGAACTTTTTATTAGCTTCTCTTCTATTAATTGCGGGCAAGGTAAAAGCAAACTGTTTAATGTCTTGTGGGTGCAAGGCAATGGTAAAAAAGCAATCTTTTAAATCAATGATAAGGATGGGCCAATTCTCTGGAAGCATAGAGGGGTTAGGAAGTCCTGGTTGCAGTGCCCCCATGGGTTCCATTTGACGATTGACAGCTCTCAAGTCATGTAATAGCCGATATTTTCCAGATTTTTTTTATCACAAATATTTGGAGTGTTCCAAGGGCTGGGAGACAGTTTCAAGTGTCCTTGTGCATATTGCTCCTGGACTAACTGATGAGCTTGCTCAAGGCTTTCCTGTTTTAGTGGCCATTGCTTAACCACTACAGGTTCCTCGGTAGTCCAAGTAAGTGGTAGCGGGAAAGTCCAAGCAATGGCCGTTACCCTAAAGGGTGCTCATTGGTGAGGACGAGGCCCAATTGAGACAGGACGTCCCGGCCGATTAGGCATGCCACTGTAGGAGGAAGTGGAGCAATAGAAAATGATGCTGCAGCCTGCTTGCCATCTATTTCCACCTTGAGTACGGGTGTGCAATTTGCCAGTGTCATTCCACCGATCCCTATCATCAGGGTATTTCCATGGGAGGCTGAACAGAGCAACACAGGTCCAACCAATTTGGTTATATCATATGTTCTCCCTTTACTGCTTCAAAATGGTGGTTTATATACAGTCTCAGATAGTTTATGTGAACAGGTGTTTTCTAATTGGTACTAGATTAAAAAGGAATGTAAACAATCTTAACTTTAAGGTCACTACGGTAAAATTACTAAAACTACATTAATTAAATCCAAGCACACCTTAAGGTAATTTCTAACTGCGCCACAAGCTTGCTCACTACTAACAAGGCCTAACTCTGAGGCCTAATTCAGGCCCAAATCTGAGGCCTAGTTTAGGATAGCTCAGGCTACATCCCATAACAAATCATGCCCCTGCTCTCTAAGAAATTCCTCTACAATTCCCCCTTTTTCTTTTTGCATTACCCAAATTGAGTTAAAAGAACGGTTAATTAATTTTTGCATACACTGCAATAAACAAGGCACAATAACTAAAATAACTACAATAACAATAAAAATTATAATACCAAAATGAACTAAATCTTTAATCCATCCAGTAAAACCCCATGAACTAAGCCAATTGTCAAACGGAGTGCCAACAACTACAAGCTTTTTCATGTTATCTTTTAGCTGTGACAGCTGTTTGTAAATCGATTGAGAATGGTCGGATAAGTTCATACAACACATGCCGGCGAACTTGTCACATCCATGCCCTTGGGAGAGAAGGAGAAAGTCAATGGCAGCTCTGTTTTGGAGAACTGCATTGCGGATGTCGCTAATATCTGCAGCGAGTTCACTTAACAAGTTAGATGTTATATTTATTTGCTTTCCTGCCCAACAGGCTAAGGTTTTCAGTTGCGTGAGAGCATGTGCTGACGCAACTCCTGGGGCAAGAAATGATGCTGATATGACAGCTGCACGGCTCCATAACTCTACTTTATCAATGCAATCACTATTTAGTTGAATGACACTGCGCCTGACTCGTTGGTTTTTGTGGGGTAATCCGAGAACCTGATGAATGCTAGGAGCAAATATTGTCAGTTTGCCAAAATAGCATGGGCCGCCTACAGCTCCTCGAGGTATTGCAGACCAGGCTCTGTCTCCACAAATGAGAAAGATTCCTGGTGGCAGTCTTTCTGTAACACCCTTTGCCGGTGTTATAGATGCAGTCCAATTGTTGCAATATTTAGAATTATTGTAATACAATGGGGATTTTGGAGACACCCAAGTGTCGCTACTTCTGGCCCATTCTTCTTTTATAATTAGTAAACTTGAATTTAAAAAAAACGACCAAAAACCAAACAATAATTGCCTGGCACAGAACCCATGAGGTCAAGTTCTTGAGGTCCAGTACTGGTGATTTTAAGATTTTGTGCGATAGCAACAGCTTGGGCTCCCAGAGCACTTTTTGGATTAATTTTGGCTTGAGTCAGAGCTTTAAAATCTGACATGGAATTCACTGGGACTCCGATCAGGCAAGTACGAAAAGGATTAGATGGCGTGGTCAAGGACAGGCAAAATGAGTCTTGCCCAGTTTGATTGGCCCAGGTGACCCACATATTTTGTCTTGAGTCAATGTTAAGCAATTCTGACACCCCCCTTGTTGAAACAATGATATTAATTATAATGATCACTTGAAATCCTAACATTCTGTTTATCTTCTCTGGTTATCTTTTCTAATTCTATATATAAAAACTACAAAAAACCCCCCCTCTAATTAACTAAAAAACAACTTAACACTAAACTTAACTTTAAACACAACTTAACTACTAAACTTAACAATTAAACTTAACAACTGTAGTTATATAATTATTTCTCTGCTCTTAACAAAGTTAGTTTTCAGCAGTCTGAGGGTTGTCAAAAGGCTCTCCAGGTAAGTCGCCGTCAGCACTGTTATTATCACCGTTAGCTGGTATCTCTGATTGAGGACACGCACGAGTGAATCGACTCGGCACCCAGACAGATCTTGATTTTCCTGTGGAAACACACATGTATCCACGACCATTAAACAAAACAGGACTGGGTCCCTCCCATTTACCCGTCTGCATGTTCTTATGATAGACATAAAGTCCTGGGATCGCCTGTGGTCTTCCCTCTTTCACTGTATAATGATGTGTCATGACTGCAGGTTCTTCTCTTCCTTCTGCTAAACATAAAAAGTTTAGAGTGAACAATACCTTAGACAATCGACTAGCTACATCAACCTCACCATCCTGCTTCTGCTTTGCTAGGTATTCTTTCAAGGTACGATTGGCCCTTTCTACAATGGCTTGGCCTGTGGGGGAATGGGGGATTCCGGTGGTATGCTTCACCCCCCATGTCTGCATAACTCTGGCAATTCGCTGACCGGCATAGGCCGGACCATTGTCGGTTTTGATCTCTACAGGCACACCCATCACAGCAAAGCAGATAGACAGGTGTCTCTCAACATGCAAAGCCTTTTCCCCTGGTTGTGCTGTGGCCCAGATAAATTTAGAATAGGTATCTATCGTGACATGGACATATTTCAACCTCCCAAACTCTGGAACATGGGTTACATCCATCTGCCATAATTCTAAAGCTTTCAACCCTCTTGGGTTTGTGCCTAGGCCAAGGCCTGGCCCATGATGGCTACACTGAGGGCAGGCACGCACAATCCCTTGGGCATCATTCAGGGAGATCTGAAATTGTCGGTGCAGGGCCCTAGCATTTTGGTGGAAAGTGTCATGACTGTTGCGAGCCTTCTCAAACTCATTCTGTGGAGGGACATGGACAAGGCAGCTGACGGCAGCATCTGCCCGCGCGTTGCCTTCTCCTAAACCACTGTTGCATAGATGGCTCCGAATGTGCATGACACAGAAGACGTGCTGACACTGACTCAGCACGCTTTGCAAGAACAGGAACAATTCTCCAAGGCGCTGATTTTGAGTTGACCTGATGAGTGCATCTTCAATCTTCTGCACAATTCCAACTACATATAGAGAATCTGAAACAACATTGAGTGGTTCTTTGTCCCAAGTCTGGAACGCCCAACACACTGCTCTCAGTTCAAGGGTTTGAAGACTGTCTCCTGGTTTATTCTTAATTATGTGTTGCTTCCATTCTCCTTGCTGTTGCCAAACACACACAGCCTTCTTTGTTTTGCGACTGGCATCAGTAAAGACAGTTCTCCCAACAACTGGTTTCAAGGAACACAATGGTCTTTCCAGCCACTGATGACTCTGAACCAACTTCCACATCGGGCCTTTTGGTTGTCGGTTGTGGATCACACCTGTGAACCCTAACAGTGCTTCTTGCAAAGCGACAGATTGTCTTAGCTGCCATTCTAGATCTTCATTTTTAACAGGAATACTGATGTCTGCTGGTTCCTGCCCATCTATCTCTATAATTCTGTCTCTGCCTTTTCTTATCAACGCAGCAAGAGCATCTGTTCTGGTCATGACACGAGTCTTTGGTTGCACAGGTAAAAACACCCACTCTAACAGGATTGCTGTTGAGCCAGGCTTAGATCGGTGTTCCCCCTTTTTCTTTTTCCATTGAAGAACAATGGCAAGTGGACAGGCATCAGCGTTAGAAAGAAAAAGTGACAGTGGGAGATGTAGTATACGACGAGCGCTCCAACCACGTTGCAGTTTCTCTGATACTCGAATTAAAGCTTCTTGTTGCTCAGGGGTGCACTCTCGGGGACTGTTTGCATCACTGCCTCGAAGCCATGGTACAAGGGGTTGTAAATCATCATTGGTAATTCCTACAATGGTGCGAACCCATTGCAGGTCTCCAAAGAGTCTCTGGGCATCATACAAGGTGGAAATGTTGGCATGCAAGGTGATTTTCTGTGGCCGAATTTGTGCGTCTGTGATCAGCCAGCCTAAGTATTTCCAAGGAGCTGATCGCTGTATCTTTTCTGGTGCTACAATCAGTCCATGGCTTTTTAGCTGTGAAAACAACCAATTTAAGTCTGCTTCTGCTCTAATTCTATATGTGCTAACTGTTTGCTTTGCTTGGCTTAACACCTTCCATTCGTGAGGCTCCCATCGAGCTTGGGCATTTTCTGTAATCACTGGGCAAGCAAGGGAACTTGGTATATCAAAGTTGCCATCCTTCATGGCATCTTTCACTATTTTGGACCACCTGTTTGCAATCGGATTTGGCTGGGTGATTGACAATGCCATGCGATCTTCCTTAGAACTCGGTCGGGTAGATAGTTTTGCGAGTCTCTCAACTGTGTGTCGCAGCCCACGCGCGTGCTGCGGTTCTTCTTTCGCCGTGATGGGCTGCGAAAATCGGGGCTGGAGCTGTCCTGGTCTGAGTCGGAATCCGAGTCAGAATCAGAGGGCAGGGGACACTGGGCTGCCGCGGGTCGGTGTGTCTTTTTAGCAAGCCGCGCCGTGGCCCCGGGATCCACGGCAGATGGCTGAGGTCTCCGCGACGGAAGTGGGCATGGGCGCCGCCATGTTTGTTTTGGTCACGTGAACTCCTTGCACCTGCGTCACCGCCTTGTCTTCCGGTGAGGGGATGGGCGGCGGGTTTTTGGTTTCGTCACCGCCCTTGTCGCCGCCCTTGTCACCGCCCTTGTCACCGCCCCCCTGTGTCGTCTCCTGAGCCGGCCCCGCTCCACCCTCGGTCCCGCCTGCTGTCTCGTCTTTCACCACGCCCCCAGACTCTGGCCGCTGCTGCGCTTCCTGTTCTCCTCCATTTTTTCCAGACAGAGACAAAGACTTTTCCTGTGCATTGACCACGCGGTTTTCAGCAGGGCTTATAACATCTTGCAGGTTAGAATAAACGGGCGCTGCATTTCCTTTCACTGGATGGGCTGAATTGATGCCAAAAAATCTCGCTACCTTAGAGGATTTTTGCGTATTTGTTAATTCTGCCGGCGTACCAATTTCCATAGCTTGGATCGCAGCTTGGGCTGCCTTTCGCTCGGCAACTAAAGTCTCTAAAGTAGTTAAAATTTTTTACCAGACAGCGCCAAGTTCTTGAGCTATTTTTCCCTCTCGTCCTCCAGCAATCGCGGCTTTCCACAACAAATTGCCAATTTCTCTCCACTCGGCTTCACAAAAAACGAGTGAAGAATTGCTTAATTTCCCTTTCTTCTTGGCCCACAGGGCCAACTGTTCTACTTCACTTTCTTTAAGTTTTTCGCCTCTCTTTGAGAGCATACTGATGAGAAGGCGGCTGGCCGCGAGCATTTCAGTATCCATTTTTTCTTTTTTCCTTTCTCTCTTTTCCCGCGGGCCGCTTACCTTCACCTTCCACGGTGTGCCGCTGTCTCACCCTGGGCAAAACGGAGCGAATCACGCCTTCAGCCTCCCAGCTCTGAGTCAGTTCATCTCCGCAAGTCCTGCTCACCACTGGTCCAGGGGGGGCCGCTTGGCCCCGGAACTCCGGCAGGTCTGGAGATAAGCTCAGAGACTTCTAAACTCTCTTCTTCAAAGTTTCACCGCATAAGGTGAAATCAAAAACGTATTTAAACAGAAAAAAGTATTTAAACAGAAAAAACGTATTTAAACAGAAAAACGTATTTAAACAGAAAAACGTATTTAAACAAAAAACGTATTTAAACAGAAAAAATCGTATTTAAACAAGAAATCGTATTTAAACAAGTTAGCATTTAAGCAAGGTCCCTGTTCGTGGCGCCATTTATCATCAGGGTATTTCCATGGGAGGCTGAACAGAGCAACACAGGTCCAACCAATTTGGTTATATCATATGTTCTCCCTTTATTGCTTCAAAATGGTGGTTTATATACCGTCTCAGATAGTTTATGTGAACAGGTGTTTTCTAATTGGTACTAGATTAAAAAGGAATGTAAACAATCTTAACTTTAAGGTCACTACGGTAAAATTACTAAAACTACATTAATTAAATCCAAGCACACCTTAAGGTAATTTCTAACTGCGCCACAAGCTTGCTCACTACTAACAAGGCCTAACTCTGAGGCCTAATTCAGGCCCAAATCTGAGGCCTAGTTTAGGATAGCTCAGGCTACATCCCATAACAAATCATGCCCCTGCTCTCTAAGAAATTCCTCTACAGGTGGTCAGTAAAACCCACTCCCCTTCAACAGCCCCATCTGGCCTGTGCGCAAGTCTGATGAAGAATGGAGACTGACTGTGGACTATCGTGCATTGAATGAAGTGACTCCACTGCTGAGCGCTGCTGTGCCGGACATGCTGGAACTCCAGTACGAGCTGGAGTCCAAGGCAGCGAAGTGGTACACCACTATTGACATTGCTAATGCATTTTTCTCCATTCCTCTGGCTGCAGAGTGCAGGCCTCAGTTTGCCTTCACCTAGAGGGGTGTGCAGTACACCTGGAACCAACTGCCCCAGGGGTGGAAGCACAGTCCCACCATCTGACATGGACTGATCCAGGCTGCACTGGAAAAGGGTGAGGCTCCGGAACATCTGCAGTATATCGATGACATCATTGTGTGGGGGAACACGGCAATGGAATTGTTTGAGAAAGGGGAGAAGATCATCCAGATTCTCCTGGAACCCAGCTTTGCCATCAAGAAAAGTCAAGGGACCTGCCCGAGAGATCCAGTTCTTAGGGGTAAAGTGGCAAGATGGACGTCGCCAGATACCCACAGAAGTAATCAACAAGATCACCGCAATGTCTCCACTGACCAGCAAGAAGGAAACAGAAGCTTTCCTAGGTGCCATAGGCTTTTGGAGAATGCACATTCCCGAGTACAGCCAGATTGTGAGCCCTCTCTACCTGGTTACCCGCAAGGAGAACAAATTCCACTGGGGCCCTGAACAGCAGCAAGCCTTTGCCCAGATCAAGCAGGAGATCGCTCATGCGGTAGCCCTTGGCCCAGTGAGGACGGGACCAGATGTGAAGAATGTGCTCTACTCAGCAGCCGGGAACAATGGCCTGTCCTGGAGCCTTTGCAGAAGGTGCCTGGGATAACTCAAGGCCGACCACTGGGATTCTGGAGCCGAAGTTATAGAGGGTCTGAAGCCAACTATACTCCCACGGAGAAGGAAATCTTGGCTGCCTATGAAGGAGTTCAAGCTGCCTCGGAGGTGATTGGTACAGATGCGCAACTCCTCCTAGCACCCCGACTGCCTGTGCTGGGGTGGATGTTTAAAGGAAAGGTTCCCTCTACCCACCTCATGCCACCGACGCCACATGGAGCAAGTGGATGGCCCTCATTACACAACGCCCCCCAGCTGGGAAACTGAATCGCCCTGGAATTGTGGAAATTATTACAAACTGGCCCGAAGGTGAAAGTTTCAGCGTTGCAGATGAAGAACAAGAACCAGTGACTCGGGTTGAGGAAGCTCCGCCATACAACCAGCTGCTGGCAGAGGAAGCACATTACGCTTTATTCACCGACGGTTCCTGCCGTGTCATAGGGATGAGTCGGAGATGGAAAGCAGCTCTATGGAGCCCCACACGACAGGTTGCAGAGGTCACTGAAGGAGAGGGTGGATCCAGTCAATTTGCTGAGCTCAAAGCCATTCAACTGGCCTTAGATATTGCTGAGAGAGAGAGGTGGCCACGGCTCTACCTCTATACCGATTCATGGATGGTAGCCAATGCTCTGTGGGGATGGCTGAAGAGGTGGAAAGAGGCTAATTGGCAGCGTGGAGGGAAACCAGTCTGGGCTGCTGAGGAGTGGAAGGACACTGCTACCAGGGTAGGAAGACTACCTGTGAAAGTCCGCCACGTAGATGCCCATGTCCCCAAGAGCAGAGCTAATGAGGAGCATCAAAACAACGAGCAGGTAGATCGGGCAGCAAAAATAGAGGTGTCAAAGATTGATTTAGATTGGGAACACAAGGGAGAGTTGTTTTTAGCACGATGGGCCCATGATGCCTCAGGTCACCAAGGTCGAGATGCCACCTACAAGTGGGCACGAGACCGAGGGGTGGATCTAACCATGGACAGCATCTCTCAAGTTATCCGAGACTGTGAGACGTGCGCTGCCATCAAGCAAGCCAAGTGGATGAAGCCCCTCTGGTATGGGGTGGTCTAACTACAAGTATGGGGAGGCCTGGCAGATTGGTTATATCACACTGCCTCAAACCCGCCAGGGCAAGCGCCATGTGCTGACCATGGTAGAAGCCACCACTGGATGGTTAGAAACCTACCCTGTGTCCCATGCTACAGCCCGCAACACCATCCTGGGCCTTGAAAAGCAGGTCCTTTGGAGGCACGGTACTCCCGAGAGAATTGAGTCAGACAATGGGACTCGTTTCAAAAATAATCTTATTAAAGCCTGGGCTAGGGAGCATGGCATTGAGTGGGTATATCATATCCCATACCACGCACCAGCTGCGGGTAAAGTAGAGAGATACAATGGGTTGTTAAAAACCACCCTGAAAGCATTGGGTGGGGGATCCCTAAAAAACTGGGAGCAGCACCTAGCAAAGGCCACCTGGTTAGTTAACACCCGAGGTTCCACCAACCGAGCAGGTCCTGCCCAGTCTCAGCTCCTTAATATAGTAGATGGAGATAAAGCCCCAGTGGCCCATGTTAGAGGTTTGTTGGGAAAGACAGTATGGATCAACCCTGCCTCGAGTACAGATAAACCCATCCGTGGAGTTGTCTCTGCTCAAGGACCGGGCTATACATGGTGGATAATGCAGGAAGATGGAACAACACGATGTGTACCTCAGGGAGATCTGAATGTGGGGCAAGATTCATATGTGCGTTAAATCAGTCAGATATGGAACAAAAGAGACGTGTAAGTGTCAAGGATCTGAGCAAGTAGGACAGATGAAAATGTGTAAGTGTTGGAAGTCTGAGTAAGTGGAATGAAGTTTTGTTGTGTGTCCACGATGTAGGATAAGGGGTGGAATGTCCTGGGTTGGCAGGCAACTTCTACTCTATATCCTACATCGTGGGGCTCTATTTTGTCTAGCGGTTGTTTCTCTTCCCCCTCGGCGAGGACTGTGGCTGATAGGCGGGCCCTCGCTGGGGCGGGGGGGGGGGGGGGAAACGGCTGCGGGCGCCCTTAATTTCACTTTTGGCTGGCAGCTTGCTCTCTGCTTGGCGTGCTTGCTGTTCTGCTCGCTACTATCGCTATTCTTTTCTAGGTTTTTTTCTCTTCCTTTTTTCTTTCCCCTTCCCGAAGATTAGGACCAGCTCTGGACTGACCTGACCTCGCCTGATCTGAGGAAGTTCGGGAATTTCCAGGGCTCGACACAGAAGATCTGCGCCTCTTCCCACACAGTATCTGTTTCCTTCTTTGTTTTTCCTTTTGTGTGGGGACTGTTGTTAATAAAATAGGTTTTTCCACTTTCCCTCCAAGGAGTTTTTCTTCCCTCCCGAACCCAGGTATGGGAGTGGGGGAGGGGTGGTGGAGGTTTGTCTTAGGGGTTCTCCCCCTAATCTGTTCCAAACCGGGACAGCTCCTTTGCAAGCTGCTCCTTGGAGGTGGAGCAGAGTTTCTTTGCTCTGCCCCACCTCTGATGTCTCCTGGATACCTTCTGTCTCCAGGATATCTGTCTGCATTTCATCACATTGAAAGCAGTAGGTGCATTGTTTTACTTTTACCATAAGCAGCACAGGGAGAAAATTAAAAACCCAAAATGATCAGTCGTCAGTATTAATTCACTTAAATTTAATGTCCTAGGGTTTGGCATGCTTTGTTTGAATGGATGTTGTCCTGGATTCTCCTGTATTAATCACCCATGTGCTTGTCTGCAGTTTGGACACAGTATTGCTGGTATTATTTGTACTTTTCCAGGTCAGATTTTCCCCTGTCTGGGGAGGGGTGTAGTTTTGTGGTTATTCCTTCACATGGTCACTGTCACTTTGCATCACAGCCAGGTACGTGTTTGCAGGGAAGGACTGCAAATGTTTCTCAAGAGCAAAGCGACACAAACTCCTGTGCATCCCTAAAGGAGCCCTGAAAAAAGCTGAAATTTGCAGCTCCTAAAAAGAACAAATTTTGCACGTAGAGCAATCAGGTTTGGGGGGTTGTTTGTTAAAGATCATTACTGATGTTTAGTTAGTTGTGGAAGGGACAGGGCCTTTCTTCATCATGTTAATCATAAAATGATTGGTTTAAATAGACCCATGCTTTAGCCCTGAATTGTTTTATGAGCCCTCTCTGTTCCTGCCCCATGAAGCTGTAAAACATTAAAATATTCATGAATGAAAGCCCATCAGGAGGCTTCCTTTGGGCATAACTATGTCAGGAAGTTGAAGTGTTTGCCCAAGTCCTTCTACCTTTTCCACCAGCCTGCCAGAAGTGAAATCCTCAGGTGTGGTTCAGCAAACAGCTTTAGCACCCCAGACTACATTTGCAGAGCCCAGGTGTGGGGGGCTGGCTGATGGGCTGCCATTATTTTATTTTTTTTTCCTAGTTATTACGCTCTTAAATGATCAGAAATCTTGATTCTTGGCAGGTTCTGAACTGGTGATTTCTGATCAGGATGAGAACAGAAGTTTC
>JAJEOU010001668.1:37500-39605 GCA_021534815.1 Acrocephalus arundinaceus | reverse complement strand
ACCACCAGTGACCACCAGTGACCTTCCATGGCCACCCAGTGACCACCAGTGACCCATGACCCACCCAGTGACCATCAAGGACCACCAGTGACCACCCCAGTGACCTTCCAGTGGCCACCCAGTGACCACCAGTGACACCAGTGATCACCAGGACCTCCAGTGACCTCCAGTGACCTCCAGTGACCTCCAGTGACCACCAATGACCACCAATGACCTCCAGTGACCACCAGTGACAACCAGTGACCTCCAGTGACCTCCAGTGAGCACCAGTGACCACCAGTGACCACCAGTGACCTCCAGTGACCTCCAGTGACCACCAGTGACCTCCAGTGACCACCAGTGACCTCCAGTGACCACCAGGGACCACCAGTGACCTCCAGTGACCTCCAGTGACCACCAGTGACCTCCAATGACCTCCAGTGACCTCCAGTGACCTCCAGTGACCTCCCAATGACCTCCAGTGACCTCCAGTGACCTCCAGTGACCACCAGTTACCATCAGTGACCTCCAGTGACCACCAGTGACCACCAGTGACCTCCAGTGACCACCAGTGACCACCAATGACCTCCATTGACCTCCAGTGACCTCCAGTGACCACCAGTGACCTCCAGTGACCTCCAGTGACCACCAGTGACCACCAGTGACCTCCAGAGACCACCAGTAACCAGCAGTGACCACCAGTGACCTGCAGTGATCACCAGTGACCACCAGTGACCTCCAGTGACCACCAGTGACCTCCAGTGACCACCAGTGACAACCAGTGACCACCAGTGACCTCCAGTGACCACCAGTGACCACCAGTGACAACCAGTGACCACCAGTGACCACCAGTGACCTCCAGTGACCACCAGTGACCACCAGTGACCTCCAGAGACCAGCAGTGACCACCAGTGACCTGCAGTGATCACCAGTGACCTCCAGTGACCACCAGTGACCACCAGTGACTTCCAGTGACCACCAGTGACCTCCAGTGACCTCCAGTGACCACCAATGACCTCCAGTGACCTCCTCTCTCCACGTTTTGTTTGGAGGTGCCCCCAGCCTCCATTTTGGGAGGTTTCTCTCCACGTTTGGTTTGTTTGGAGAAGGAACCTGTCCCACCTGCCCAAGGGATTTGATGTTTCCATCCACAATTTTCCATCCCTGGAATGAGGAACCACCTCCAGCCCCGTGGCTGCACCTGAGGTGACTTTGTCAGCTTGGGGAGAAGCAGCTGAGGGCTCCTGGTCACTGCCCAGTGCTGGCCACAGCTCCTGAATCCCCATGGGATGTCCCAGCTCCACAGGGATCATCACAAAAACAGAAAAGTGGGAAAAGATCTCCAAGATCATCCAAGTCCTTGGCTCTGCCCACTCAGGAGGATTTCCTGTCCTTCCTCTCGCTGGCAGAGAGAAGAAAATCGAGGTGGGTGTCCAGCTTGGAAGGGGTGATGTCCACCTTCCCTGGCCCTGCTGCTGCTCTGCTCCCTGCTCCCACATCCCAGGATTCTCCTGGAGCTCTAAGGATGAAAAACTCTGGACCAAGATGGGCCAACAAGGAGAGAAGAGCGTTGAAACCACTCTGGTTTTGGTTTCCAAAGCAGGTTTGGAAACACGAGAGGTTTGTTTAAATTATTTGTGGGTGTAACTTCTCTTCAGGGAAAATAATCTTCACAGAAATTGACTTCGTTAAGTGGAAAAGATTCCAAAATGTGCCCCCAAATTTGGTCTGGGCACAGGGAAAGGGTTTGAAATGATTGCCTGGGCATGGTGAGTTGTGTGTGTGTTGTACATGGGATCAGGGAATGGTTTGGGTGGGAAGGACCCCAAAGATCATCCAAAAGCTTCAGGGACACCTCCCACTGTCCCAGGGACACCTCCCACTGTCCCAGGTGGTTCCAAACCCTGTCCCAGCCTGGCCTTGGGCACTGCCAGGGATCCAGGGGCAGCCACAGCTGCTCTGGGCACCCTGGGCCAGGGAATTCCTGCCCACCCTGCCAGGGAACAATTCCTGCCCCAGATCCCATCTAAATCTCCCCTTTCCCAGCTCAAAGCCATTCCCTGTGTCCTGTCCCTCTGTCCCTTGTCCCCAGTCCCTCCCCAGCTCTCCTGGAGCCCCTTCAGGCC
>JAJEOU010001668.1:0-32500 GCA_021534815.1 Acrocephalus arundinaceus | reverse complement strand
ATAGATATCTATTATATATATATGGATTATAGACTTAATATATTACATATATTATATATATAAATTATATTTTATCTTTATACATTTCTATAAAATATATTTATATCTTTAATATATTACATCTATTTATGTATAATATATATATTATATTCTATCTTTATATATTTCTATAAATATATGTATATCTTTTATATATTTATAGATGTAATATATATTTTATATATTTCTATGAAATACATTTATATCTTTAATATATTTATATATTTATAGATGCAATATATTTTATATTTTATCTTTATACATTTCTATAAAATATATTTATATCTTTAATATATTTATATATTTATATACGTAATATAAATTATATTTTATCTTTATATATTTCTATAAAATACAGGTATATCTTTTATATATTTATATATTTATAGATGTAATATATTTTCTATTTTATCTTTATACATTTCTTCAAAATACATGTATATCTTTAATACATTACATATATTTATATATGAAATATATATTATATTTTATCTTTTTATATTTCTATAAAATACATCTATATCTTTAATATATTTATATACATAATATATATTTTATCTTTATACATTTCTATAAAATATATTTATATCTTTAATATATTACATCTATTTATATATAATATATATATTATATTTTATCTTTTTATATTTCTATAAAATACATGTATATCTTTAATATATTTATATATTTATAGATGTTATATATATTTTATACATTTCTATAAACTACATGTATATCTTTAATATATTTATATATTTATAGATGCAATATATTTTATATTTTATCTTTTTTTATTTCCATAAAATATATTTATATCTTTAATATATTTATATATTTATATACGTAATATAAATTATATTTTATCTTTATATATTTTTATAAAATACATGTATATCTTTAATATATTACATACATTTATATATAATATATATATTATATTTTACCTTTATATATTTCTATAAAATACATTTATATCTTTAATATATTACATATATTTATATACATAATATATTATATTTTATCTTTATATATTTCTATAAAATACATCTATATCTTTAATATATTTATATACATATTTTATATTTTATCTTTCTATATTTCTATAAAATACATCTATATCTTTAATATATTACATATATTTATATATAATATATAAATTATATTTTATCTTTTTATATATTTCTATAAAATACATTTATATCTTTAATATATTTATATATGCAATATATATTATATTTTATCTTTTTATATTTCTATAAAATACATGTATATCTTTAATATATTTATATATTTATATATTTATAGATGTAATATATATTTTATCTTTATACATTTCTATAAAATATATTTATATCTTTAATATATTTATATATTTATATACATAATATATATAATATTTTATCTTTATATATTTCTATAAAATACAGGTATATCTTTATTATATTACATATATTTATATATAATATATTATATTTTATCTTTTTATATTTCTATAAAATACATGTGTATCTTTAATATATTTATATATGTAATATATGTAATATATATAATATTTTATCTTTATACATTTCTATAAAATACAGGTATATCTTTAATATATTTATATATTTATAGATGTAATATATATAATATTTTATCTTTATATATTTCTATGAAATACATTTATATCTTTAATATATTACATATATTTATATATGTAATATATTTTATATTTTATCTTTATACATTTCTATAAATATATGTATATCTTTAATATATTTATATATTTATATATGTTATATGTATTTTATATATTTCTATAAAATATATGTCTATCTTTAATATATTTATATATGTAATATATATTATATTTTATCTTTCTATATTTCTATAAAATACATGTATATCTTTAATATATTTATATATTTATATACGTAATATATATAATATTTTATCTTTATATATGTCTATAAAATACATGTATATTTAATATATCACATATATTTATATATACATTTACACACACATATATTTATGCACGTAAATTTATATATTTAAATATATTTATATATTCATATATAGAAATGAATACATATATTCATATATATATTTATATATTCATATAAATAAATATATATATTTAAATATATATTTATATATTCATATATAAATCGATGTAGATATTTCATGTAATACATTATAGATATTTTATGTATATTAATTAAAATATTTTTGACCCTGATATATTTTATATATTCATTTATTTTGATTTATTGCTCAAAGGGTGAATTTTTACATCTCATTTTACATTTCCTTCCAGTCCAAGCCACCCCAATCCTGCTGTGCCACCCCAGCACCCTAAAGAGCAGCTGTGCCCCAAGGGTGACAGGGCTGTCCCCAGGGGTGACACTGCTGTCCCCAGGGGTGACACTGCTGTCCCCAAGGGTGACACTGCTGTCCCCAGAGGTGACACTGCTGTCCCCAAGGTGACACTGCTGTCCCCAAGGTGACACTGCTGTCCCCAGGGGTGGCACTGCTGTCCCCAAGGTGACACTGCTGTCCCCAGAGGTGACAGTGCTGTCCCCACAGGTGACACTGCTGTCCCCAGAGGTGACAGGGCTGTCCCCAGGGGTGACAGGGCTGTCCCCAGGGGTGACAGAGTTGTCCCCAAGGGTGACACTGCTGTCCCCAGGGGTGACACTGCTGTCCCCAAGGGTGACACTGCTGTCCCCAGAGGTGACACTGCTGTCCCCAAGGTGACACTGCTGTCCCCAGGGGTGACACTGCTGTCCCCAAGGGTGACAGGGATGTCCCCAAGGTGACACTGCTGTCCCCAAGGTGACACTGCTGTCCCCAGGGGTGACACTGCTGTCCCCAAGGGTGACAGGGCTGTCCCCAGAGGTGACACTGCTGTCCCCAAGGGTGACAGGGCTGTCCCAGAGGTGACACTGCTGTCCCCAAGGGTGACACTGCTGTCCCCAAGGTGACACTGCTGTCCCCAAGGTGACACTGCTGTCCCCAAGGGTGGCACTGCTGTCCCCAGGGGTGACACTGCTGTCCCCAGGGGTGACACTGCTGTCCCCAGAGGTGACAGGGCTGTCCCCAGGGGTGACAGGGTTGTCCCCAAGGGTGGCAGTGCTGTCCCCAGGGGTGACACTGCTGTCCCCAAGGTGACACTGCTGTCCCCAGAGGTGACACTGCTGTCCCCAGGGGTGACACTGCTGTCCCCAAGGGTGACAGGGATGTCCCCAAGGGTGACACTGCTGTCCCCAGAGGTGACAGGGCTGTCCCCAGGGGTGACACTGCTGTCCTCAGGGGTGACAGGGTTGTCCCAAGGTGACACTGCTGTCCCCAGGGGTGACAGGGCTGTCCCAGAGGTGACACTGCTGTCCCCAAGGTGACACTGCTGTCCCCAAGGGTGACAGGGCTGTCCCCAGGGGTGACACTGCTGTCCCCAAGGGTGACAGGGCTGTCCTCAGGGGTGACACTGCTGTCCCCAAGGGTGACAGGGCTGTCCCCAGAGGTGACAGGGCTGTCCCCAAGGGTGACAGGGCTGTCCCCAGGGGTGACACTGTTGTCCTCAAGGGTGACACTGCTGTCCCCAGGGGTGACACTGCTGTCCCCAAGGTGACACTGCTGTCCCCAAGGGTGACAGGGCTGTCCCCAAGGGTGACAGGGCTGTCCCCAAGGTGACACTGCTGTCCCCAAGGTGACACTGCTGTCCCCAGGGGTGACAGGGCTGTCCCCAAGGGTGACAGGGCTGTCCCCAATGTGGCCTCTGGTGTCCCCTCAGTGGCGAGGGGTGTGCTGGGTGCTGCCTGTGGCTGGAATCCCACTGCATTTCACAGGAAATCCCAAAAAACTGCAGGATCCTGCAGGGCTCAGGGGGATCCCACAAGGTTCAGGGGAATCCCACAGGGCTCAGGGGGATCCCGCTGCACTTCCCAGGAAAAATCCCAAAACCTGCAGGATCCTCCAGAGCTCAGAGGGATCGCACAGGGCTCTGGGGGATCCCACTGCATTTCACAGGAAATCCCAAAAACCTGCAGGATCCCACAGGGCTCAGAGGGATCCCAGAGGGCTCAGGAGATCCCACTGCATTTCCCAGGAAATCCCAAACACACAGAGGATCCTACAAGGCTCAGGGGGATGTTGTGCAGAGCTCACTCAGCCAAGCGGGGCCCTCCAGGCCCTGCCAGTGGCTCCAGGATCTCCCCACAGCTCCGTTTTTCCCTTGAATCCCCTGGAGCTGCATCCCACAGGATTTGTGTGCTCAGAGTCAGAAGCCCAGGCCGGAGCCATCCCAGGCAGCAGCACCTTGGGGTGACAGGATCCCAGGCTGGTTTGGGTGGGAAGGGAGCTCAGAGCCCCCCAGTGCCACCCCTGCCATGGCAGGGACACCTCCCACTGTCCCAGGGACACCTCCCACTGTCCCAGGGACACCTCCCACTGTCCCAGGCTGCTCCAGCCCCAATGTCCAGCCTGGCCTTGGGCACTGCCAGGGATCCAGGGGCAGCCACAGCTGCTCTGGGCACCCTGGGCCAGGGAATTCCTGCCCACCCTGCCAGGGAACAATTCCTGCCCCACATCCCATCTAAATCTCCCCTTTCCCAGCTCAAAGCCATTCCCTGTGTCCTGTCCCTCTGTCCCTTGTCCCCAGTCCCTCCCCAGCTCTCCTGGAGCCCTTTCAGGCCCTGGAGGGGCTCTGAGCTCTCCCTGGATCCTTCTCCTCTCCAGGTGAGCACCCCCAGCTCTCCCACCCTGTCCCCGGCCGTGCTGTCCCACCCTGTCCCGCTGTCCCCGGCCGTGCTGTCCCATCCTGTCCCCGGCTGTGCTGTCCCCTGTCCCTGCAGTGACATTTCGGCAGCGTTCAAAGCTGCTCAGCAATTCCGCACTGAGGGCCTGGAGGTGCCCGGCCCCCCCCGGAGCCACTCCTGGGGTTTGGTGACAATGGTGACACTGCCAGCACCCTGTGCAGTTTGGTTCGGGGCCTTTTCCCGAGCGGGTTCCCGGTTTGCTCCCGGTGACGTGCGGCCGTTACCGGGACAACACGGGCGGGGAGCGGGGAGGCTGCGGGGACACTGCCGGGGCCCGGTGACACTGCCGGGGCCTGGGGACACTGCCGGGGCCTGGGGACACTGCCGGGGCCTGGTGACACTGCTGGGACCCAGACATGGTGACACTGCCAGTGCCCCAGACATGGTGACACCACCAATACCCCACAAATGATGACACTGCCAGCACCCCAGACTCGGTGACACCACAGCATCCCAGACACGGTGACACTGCCAGCACCCCATGGAATGGTGACACTGCCAGCACCACAGACATGGTGACACTGCCAACACCCCATGGAATGGTGACACTGCCAGCACCTTACACATGGTGACACTGCCAGCACCCCAGACACGGTGACACTGCCAACACCCCAGACACAGTGACACTGCCAGTACCCTGTGCAATGGTGACACTGCCAGCACCCCAGACTCAGTGACATCACCAGCACCCAGACACGGTGACACTGCCAGCACCACAGACTTGGTGACAGTGCCAACAGCCCAGACGCGGTGACAATGCCAGTACCCCACAGATGGTGACACTGCCAGCAGCCAGACTCGGTGACATCGCCAGCACCTCAGACACAGTGACACTGCCAGCACCCAGACTTGGTGACACTGGCAGCACCCTGTACAACTGTGACACTGCCAGCACCACAGAACGGTGACACTGCCTGCACCCTGTGCAATGGTGACACTGCCAGCACCCAGACACGATGACACTGCCAGCACCCCAGACTTGGTGACAGTGCCAACAGCCCAGACACGGTGACAGTGCCAGCACCCCAGACTTGGTGACAGTGCCAACAGCCCAGACACGGTGACACTGCCAGCATCCTGTGCAATGGTGACACTGCCAGCACCCAGACACGGTGACACTGCCAGCACCACAGACATGGTGACACTGCCAGTGCCCCAGACACGGTGACAGTGCCAGCACCCAGACATGGTGACAGTGACACTGCCATACCCCCAGACACGGTGACAGTGCCACAGCCTCTGCCAGAGCTGGACACCGCTGGGATCCCACAGCTCCCACCCGTCCCTGGCCGCCGTTTGCACCAACAGGAAACCCGGCCGAGTGGGAATTGTCATTTTCAAACTGTGCTGGTAACTGGGGACTGAGTGACATCGGCCACGTGTCCCTGTGCCACGGCCTCCAAGGAAATGTCACCCAAAGGTGCCACACCAGTCACTTCCCTTCCCCGCACCCAAACACCGGATCAAACCTCGGACACCCACCCGAAAAGGCACAGAAAGAGGCACAGAAAAAGGCAAAAGTGTCTGAAATTGACGAAATATGGGGCAAAAGCGTGGAGGGCTCCCAGGGCAGCCCATGGGACATGGACAAGGACAACGGCAGCGGTCATGTGTCCATGGTTCTGGTGTGGAGGAACCGTCCATCCATCATCCATCCATCAACCATCATCCATCCATCATCCATCATCCATCATCCATCATCCATCCATCCCATCATCATCCATCCCATCATCCATCATCATCCATCCATCCATCATCCATCCATCATCCATCCATCCATCCATCATCCATCATCCATCCAATCCATCCATCATCCATCCATCCATCATCCATCATCCAATCATCCATCCATCATCCATCCATCATCCATCCATCATCCATCCATCATCCATCCATCCATACCATCCATCATCCATCCATCATCCATCCATCATCCATACCATCCATCATCCATCATCCATCCATCCATCCATCCATCATCCATCATCCATCCATCCATCATCACATCCATCACATCCATCCATCATCCATCATCCATCCATCCATCCATCATCATCCATCCATCATCCATCATCCATCCATCCATCCATCCATCATCCATCATCTCCCATCCATCCATCCATCATCCATCCATCCAATCCATCCATCATCCATCCATCCATCCATCATCCATCCATCCATCCATCCCATCATCCATCCATCATCCATCCATCATCCATCCATCATCCATCCATCCATCATCCATCCATCATCCATCCATCTCCATCCATCCATCATCCATCCATCCATCCATCTCATCCATCCATCATCCAATCCATCCATTCCATCCATCCATCCATCATCCATCCATCCATCCATCATCCATCCATCATCCATCCCATCCATCCCATCCTCCATCCATCCATCCCATCTCATCCATCCATCCATCCATCCATCATCCATCATCATCCATCCACATCCATCCATCATCCATCATCCATCATCCATCCCATCCATCCATCCATCCATCCATCCCATCCATCATCCATCCATCCATCCATCCATCATCCATCCATCCATCATCCATCCATCATCCATCCATCATCCATCCATCCATCATCCATCCATCATCCATCCATCACTCCATCATCCATCCCATCCATCCATCCATCATCCATCATCCATCCATCATCCATCATCCATCCATCATCCATCATCCATCCATTCCATCATCCATCCATCATCCATCCATCATCCATCCATCCATCATCCATCATCCATCATCCATCCATCATCCATCCATCATCCATCCATCCATCCATCATCCATCATCCATCATCCATCCATCATCCATCATCCATCATCCATCCATCCATCCATCCATCATCCATCCATCCATCCATCCATCCATCCATCCATCCATCCCATCCATCCATCCATCATCCATCCATCATCCATCCATCCATCCATCCATCCATCCATCCCCATCCCATCACCATCCACTCCATCCATCCCCATCCATCCATCCCATCCATCTCCATCCATCATCCATCCATCCATCCATCCATCATCCATCCATCCATCCATCCATCCATCATCCATCCATCCATCCATCATCCATCATCCATCCATCCCATCCATCCATCCCTCCATCATCATCCATCCATCCATCCATCCATCATCCATCCATCATCCATCCATCCATCCATCCATCCATCATCCATCATCCATCATCCATCATCCATCCATCATCCATCCCATCATCCATCATCCATCCCATCCATCCCATCCATCATCCATCCATCCCTCCATCATCCATCCATCATCCATCCATCCCATCCATCCATCCATCATCCATCAATCATCATCATCCATCCTCCCATCATCCCCATCCATCCATCCATCATCCATCCCATCATCCCATCCATACATCCATCCATCCATCCATTCCCATCATCCATCCATCCATCCATCCATCCATCCATCCATCTCATCATCCATCATCCCATCATCCATCCATCATCCATCCATCCATCCATCATCCATCCATCATCCATCCATTCATCCATCCATCATCCATCCATTCATCCATCCTCATCCATCCATCCATCCATCATCCATCCATCCATCCCATCATCCATCATCCATCCATCCACATCCATCATCCATCATCCATCATCCATCATCCATCATCCATCATCCATCCATCCATCATCCATCCATCATCCATCATCCATCCATCATCCATCATCCATCCATCCATCCATCATCCATCATCCATCCATCATCCATCATCCATCCATCCATCCATCCATCATCCATACCATCCATCCATCCATCATCCATCCATCATCATCATCATCCATCATCCATCCATCCATCCATCATCCATTCCATCCATCCATCCCATCCATCATCCATCATCCATCCATCATCCATCATCCATCCATCATCCATCCATCCATCCCATCCATCCATCCATCCATCATCCATTCATCCATCCATCATCCATCATCCATCCATCATCCATCCATCATCCCATCCATCCATCATCCATCCATCATCATCCATCCATCCATCATCCATCATCCATCATCCATCCATCCATCCATCCATCCATCCATCATCCATCCATCATCCATCCATCCATCCATCCATCCATCATCCATCCATCCATCATCCATCCATCCATCATCCATCCATCCATCATCCATCCATCCATCCATCATCCATCATCCATCCATCATCCATCCATCCATCATCCATCATCATCATCCATCCATCCATCCATCCCTCCATCCATCCATCCATCATCCATCATCCATCATCCATCCATCATCCATCCACATCATCCATCCATCCATACCATCCATCCATCCATCCATCCATCATCCATCCATCCATCCATCCATCCATCCATCCATCATCCATCATCCATCCATCATCCACATCCATCACCATCCATCATCCATCATCCATCCATCCATCATCCATCATCCATCCATCATCCATCCATCCATCATCCATCATCCATCCATCATCCATCCATCCATCATCCATCATCCATCCATCATCCATCATCCCATCCATCATCCATCCATCCATCCATCATCCATCATCCATCCATCCATCCATCCATCATCCATCCATCCATCCATCCATCCATCATCCATCCATCATCCATCCATCCATCCATCCATCCATCATCCATCCATCCATCCATCCATCCATCCATCCATCCATCCATCCATCCATCCATCATCCATCCATCCATCCATCATCCATCATCCATCATCCCATCCATCCATCCATCCATCCATCCATCATCCATCATCCATCCATCCATCATCCATCCATCATCCATCCTCCATCCATCCATCATCCATCCATATCCATCCATCATCCATCCATCATCCATCCATATCCATCCATCATCATCCATCCATCCATCCATCTCCATCATCATCCATCCATCCATCCATCCATCATCCATCCATCCATCCATCCATCCATCCATCATCCCATCCATCATCCATCCATCCATCCATCATCCATCATCCATTCATCATCCATCCATCCATCCATCATCCATCCATCATCCATCCATCCATCCATCCATCCATCATCCATCCATCCATCATCCATCCATCCATCCATCCATCCATCCATCATCCATCCATCTCCATCCATCATCCATCCATCCATCCATCCATCCATCCATCATCCATCCATCCATCCGTCCATCATCCATCCATCATCCATCATCCATCCATCATCCATCCATCATCCATCCTTCCCTGTCCCGTGTCCCCCTGTCCCATCATTCCATCTGTGGTCACTCCCTGCACCAAGGGACACTGTGACACCCCAGGCTGGCAGTTCCCACTCATGTCACATCCGGGCACGAGGAATTTTTTCTCCCCAACATTCCCCTTTGAGAGTGTCTGTCTTCTCTGATGTTCTTCGAGAACTTGCCCCAGCTCTTTAATTTCTCATTTTTAATTGTTTTTAACGGCTCTGGCAGCGCCTGGCTGGGCCGATTTGCATTGCACGGCCAGCGGAGCAGCTCGTGAGGCGGTTCCTGGAAAACACCGCCACTGTCAGAGCAGCCTGGGGGGTCAGGGCTGGATCCTGAGGGGGATGGGGACAACGGGGACAGGGACGGGGACAGCGACAGCGACAGGGCTGTGTCCTTCTCCTTGTGCAGCTCCCGGGGTGATGGACCCACAGCTCGTGGGGCTCAGGGGGATCCCAGATCTGTGGGTTCAGTGGAGCCCTGAACATCGCCTGCCTAAAAACACTGCAGCCCCCAGCCCCAGCAGCCCCTCACTCCTAGGACACCCCAGCCGCAACAATCCCCTCATCCCCACCCCACAGCCCCAGCAATCCCCTCATCCAGACCCCACAGGGCAGCCCCTCATCCTGGCCCCACAGCCCCTCATCCTGACCCCACAGCCCCACAGCCCCTCATCCTGACCCCACAGCCCCACAGCTCCTCATCCTGACCCCACAGCCCTAGCAATCCCCTCATCCTGACCCCACAGCCCCACAGCCTCTCATCCTGACCCCATAGCACCACAGCCCCTCATCCTGACCCCACAGCCCCAACAATCCCCTCACCCTGACCCCACAGACCCAGCAATCACCCCATCTTGACCCTACAGCCCCACAGCCCCTCACCCTGACCCCCAGCCCCACAGCCCCTCATCCTGACCCCACAGCCCCCCAGCCCTCACCCTGACCCCACAGCCCCAGCAATCACCCCATCCTGACCCTACAGCCCCACAGCCCCTCACCCTGACCCCACAGGCCCAGCAATCACCCCATCCTGACCCCACAGCCCCAGCAATCCTTTAATCCTGACCCCACAGCCCCAGCAATCCCCTCACCCTGACCCCACAGCCCCAGCAATCCTTTAATCCTGACCCCACAGCTCCAGAAATCCCCTCATCCTGACCCCACAGCTCCAGAAATCCCCTCATCCTGACCCCACAGCCCCCCAGCCCCTCACCCTGACCCCACAGCCCCAGCAATCACCCCATCCTGACCCCACAGCCCCACAGCCCCTCATCCTGACCCCACAGGGCAGCCCCTCATCCTGACCCCACAGCCCCTCATCCTGACCCCACAGGGCAGCCCCTCATCCTGACCCCACAGAGCAGCTCCTGGCCAACACCCACCCTGGGCAAAGCACAGGAGTGTTGAATTTCCTGTGCCAGGGCAGCACCTTCCCAAAGAAAGGTTGGAATTGTGGAGCCATGGAGCCTTTGGGACTGGAAAAACCCTCCCAGAGCATCGAGCCCGACCATCCCCAGCACTGCCCCAGCCACCAGTGTCCCCTGTCCCCAAGTGCCACATCCACAGGGCTTGGAAATCCCTGCAGGGATGGGGAATCCAGCCCTGCCCTGGGAAAGGGAAGAAAGGGAAAGGGAAAAGGAAAGGGAGGGAAGGAAAGAGGAAAGGAAAGGAAAGGAAAGGAAAGGAAAGGAAAGGAAAGGAAAGGAAAGGAAAGGAAGGAAAGGAAAGGAAAGGAAAAGGAAAGGAAAGGAAGGAAAGGAAAGGAAAGGAAAGGAAAGGAAAGGAAAGGAAAGGAAAGGAAAGGAAAGGAAAGGAAAGGAAAGGAAAGGAAAGGAAAGGAAAGGAAAGGAAAGGAAAGGAAAGGAAAGGAAAGGAAAGGAAAGGAAAGGAAAGGAAAGGAAGGGAAGGGAAGGGAAGGAAGGAAGGGAAGGGAAGGGAAGGAAGGGAAGGGAAGGGAAGGGAAGGAAGGGAAGGGAAGGGAAGGGAAGGGAAGGGAAGGAAGGGAAGGGAAGGAAGGGAAGGGAAAGGAAGGGAAGAAGGAAAGGAAAGGAAAGGAAAGGAAAGGAAAGGAAAGGAAAGGAAAGGAAAGGAAAGGAAAGGAAAGGAAAGGAAAGGAAAGGAAAGGAAAGGAAAGGAAAGGAAAGGAAAGGAAAGGAAAGGAAAGGAAAGGAAAGGAAAGGAAAGGAAAGGAAAGGAAAGGAAAGGAAAGGAAAGGAAAGGAAAGGAAAGGAAAGGAAAGGAAAGGAAAGGAAAGGAAAGGAAAGGACGTGCAGTCCCCACATGTCAGTGTCCCTTCCCTCAGCCCCGAGTGTGACCCCGTATCCTGGCCACGAGCACAGAGAGCAGCGAGTGGAACCTCTGAGCTGGCGTTTCCTGCCACTGTCACCTCTGTGCCACCCCCATTTTCCTCCCACTGTCACCCCCGTGCCACCCCCAGCCCAGGGCGCTCTGCTGCCGCAGGGGAGGAGGCCTGAGGGCACGGGGAAGGGGCAGGGATGGAAATGTGGGCAGGCCGGGCTGCTGGGAGCTGTCCCTGCCCAGGGACAGGAACAGGAGGAGCCCCGAGGTCCCTTCCCCCGGGGCAGCCTCTCACCGTGACACCGGTGGTGACAAACAAGGAGCCGCAGGTGACAGCACTGAAACCGGTCCTCGAAAGCCCCTGGTGTGCTGAGGCAGCCGGTGCAGCAGGGCTGTGCCAGCCCCGCGTGGGAGGACACAGAGCTGTGCCCCGCAGGGGTGGCACTGACCCGGCACGGCCACCACGGGACCCTCTGGGGACACCTGGGGGGCTCCCCGGGCTGAATGGGGAGGTGCTGCAGAATCACACCCAAACTTTCCCTCTCCAGGGGCTGCAGGCAGGAAGGAACGACAGAATTTTGGGTTTCACACATCCCTGGGGCTGGAAAAGCGCTCCAAGATCAGAGTGCAATCGTCCCCCAGCGCTGTCCTCATGTCCCCAAGTGCCACATCCACAGGGCTTTTAATCCCTGCAGGGATGGGCGCTCCACCCCTGCCCTGGGCAGCTGTGCCAGGCTTTGAGCACCTTTTCCAGGCAGGAATTGTTCCCAAAATCCAACCAAACTGTGCCCTGGAGCAGCCTGAGGCTGTCCCAAGGCCCAAGAACGCCTGGCTGGTGACACTGCCAGCACCTCTGGCTGCATCTGGGGCTGTTTGTTCAGTGTTTCCATTCCCTGGCACGGCTGAGCTTGGCTCTGCTCCCAGGGGTGGAAACTCAGGGATGTCTTTTGCAAACAGAGCCCAGGTGGAGCTGGACAGGTTTGTAAACTCCTCTCTGGCTCTGGTTTGGAGCTGCAGCCCCAGAGAACCCGGGGATTACTGGCTCATGGTGTGTCCTTCCTGGAAGCTGGACACAGAAGATGGATTTCCATTTAGAAAAACCACGGAGGGAACCTCTGACCTGGCTCCTGAAATGTTTGGGAGCCAGCTTCGATTTATTGCTCCAGGCTTACCCAATCTTGTACACAAGAGCTGTGAGGTTTAACCTAAAAATGCCATTTCCAGGGAGGAGAGGCCAGGCTGTGCCCCGAGCACGGATCAGCGTGGATGGAGGGGAAGTGGTGCCCACCAGAGCTTCCAGGCTTTTCCAAGATGCCTTTTCACCATCACCTCCCTCACCCCAGCAGTTTTGCTGGAGGTCCCCCCACCCTCTGGGGAGCTGCTGCCGAATTTTTCACAACCACTGTTACAGAGGAGAGGTTTAAAGGAGAATGGGATGGGAAAAGTTGTAAAAAATTTGGGGTTTTGAGGGGTTTTTGGAGCTCCTTTTTGGAGCAAGGTCACCTCCAAGGTGCTGCTCAGGCTCCTCTGCAGCTGCTCTTTGGAGGCCTCCCCAAGGAGGAGGAATTCCCTTCCCACTCCCGTGAGAATTCCTGCCCAAATCCAGCCAGGAGCCCCCAGCTGATGTGTGACTGCACCCCTGGGGTGGCGCTGGCTCTGCTCCCTCCTGGGCCAGGAGGGGACAGACGAGCACACCTGGACTGGTCTTTCATTTCCCTTTTATCTCCCTTTTATTTCACTTTTCCTTCCCTTTTGTTTCCCTTTTGTTTCCCTTTTCTTTCCCATTTATTTCCCTTTTGTTTCTCTTTTATTTCCCTTTTCTTTCATTTTGTTTCCCTTTTATTTCCCTTTTATTTCACTTTTCTTTCCTTTTTCTTTCCCTTTTCTCTCCTTTTTCTTTCCCTTTTCTTTCCCTTTTCTTTCCTTTGTCTTTCCCTTTTCTTTCCTTTTTCTTTCCCTCTTCTCTCCTTTTTCTTTCCCTTTTCTTTCCTTTTTCTTTCCCTTTTCTTTCCCTCTTCTCTCCTTTTTCTTTCCCTTTTCTTTCCTTTTTCTTTCCCTTTTCTTTCCTTTTTCTTTTCCTTTTCTTTCCCTCTTCTCTCCCTTTTCTTTCCCATTTATTTCCCTTTTGTTTCCCTTTTATTTCCCTTTTATTTCACTTTTCTTTCCTTTTTCTTTCTCTTTTATTTCCCTTTTCTTTCCCTCTTCTCTCCTTTTTCTTTCCCTTTTCTTTCCTTTTTCTTTCCTTTTTCTTTCCCTTTTCTTTCCTTTTTCTTTCCCTTTTCTTTCCTTTTTATTTCCCTTTTCTTTCCCTCTTCTCTCCCTTTTATTTCCCTTTTCTTTCCCATTTATTTCCCTTTTATTTATCTTTTATGTCCCTTTTCTTTCATTTTGTTTCCCTTTTATTTCCCTTTCCTTTCCCCTTTCTTTCCCTTCTGCCTTTCCTCTCCAGGCTCCTCACAGCAGCTCCTGCACGGCCCCAGTGCAGGTTTGTGGCAGATGGACACTGCAAAGGCTGCCCCAGACAGGGACAGGACCCCAAACCCTCAGAGGCTCCAAAAGCAGAACCAACCCAGTCTAGTCCCAGCTGCAGCCCTGCTGGGAATCCTGGAATTGTGGAATTGTTTAGGGTGGAGAATTCCTTTAGGTGAGCCCAACCATCAAACTCATCTGCTTTAAGTGGGAAGTGGAACCAAAGGCCCCTCAGAAGTCCCTGAACCCAGAGGTGCTCACTGAGAAACCGAGAAATCCATAGACACTGATTTTATCACAGAAACAGCACAGACTGGTTTGGGTGGGAAATGACCTTAAATCCCCTCCAGTGCCACCCCTGCCATGGCAGGGACACCTCCCACTGTCCCAGGGACACCTCCCACTGTCCCAGGCTGCTCCAGCCCCAATGTCCAGCCTGGCCTTGGGCACTGCCAGGGATCCAGGGGCAGCCACAGCTGCTCTGGGCACCCTGGGCCAGGGAATTCCTGCCCACCCTGCCAGGGAACAATTCCTGCCCCAGATCCCATCTAAATCTCCCCTTTCCCAGCTCAAAGCCATTCCCTGTGTCCTGTCCCTCTGTCCCTTGTCCCCAGCCCCTCCCCAGCTCTCCTGGAGCCCCTTCAGGCCCTGCCAGTGGCTCCAGGATCTCCCCACAGCTCCGTTTTCCCTTGAATCCCCTGGAGCTGCATCCCACAGGATTTGTGTGCTGAGAGTCAGAAGCCCAGGCCGGAGCCATCCCAGGCAGCAGCACCTTGGGGTGACAGGATCCCAGGCTGGTTTGGGTGGGAAGGGAGCTCAAAGCCCCCCCAGTGCCACCCCTGCCATGGCAGGGACACCTCCCACTGTCCCAGGGACACCTCCCACTGTCCCAGGGACACCTCCCACTGTCCCAGGCTGCTCCAGCCCCAATGTCCAGCCTGGTCTTGGGCACTGCCAGGGATCCAGGGGCAGCCACAGCTGCTCTGCTCCATTTTAATACGGAGCTTCTCCCTAGGAACAGATTAAATGAAAGAGATCTTGCACACACAATAACCCAGGAGCCAGCAGTTTCAGATAAGCAATGCAGACAAGCAAACATCTCATCATGCCCCAAATACTGCAGAAAACGCAGCAAAAACAGGCCAGAGACAGGAACAGGAGCACATGGCCTGTGCCTCTCAGCTGGGGCTGTGTCCCTGCTGTGGCAGGGAGCAGCAGAGAATTCCTGGCAGCCCAGGAGAGCAGGGGGATGCAGCAGAGATGCAGCGCTCTGGGTTTTTTCTCATCCACATCTCCCCCAGTGCCTGGCTTCCCTCTCCAGATTTCCTTTGAAAGCTGAGCCCTGAGCTCAGCCAGGAGTCTCCAGTGAAGAGCTTTTGCCACATTCCCTGCAGTGAATATTCCAGGGCCTTTCCTCCTGGCCCTGCTGTTCTGCCCATGCCCAGGGCTGGGGGCTCACCCTGAGCCCCCAGACCCAGCACTGCCCTTGGCTTTCTGCTCAGCCCTCGGGCTCTCCGTGAGGGAAAATCCTTCCCTGGGAGGCTGGGCAGGCCCTGGATCCCTTGGAAGTGTCCAAGGGCAGGGCTTGGAGCACCCTGGGACAGTGGGAGGTGTCCCTGCCCAGGGTAGGGGTGGAATGAGATGAGATTTAAGATCACTTCCCACCCAAACCACTCCAGGATTCACTGACTCTTACGACCAAACTACCACAGAACCAACACACTGCAAGGCTACAGAAAATTCACCAAAACAACACCCAAACTGGTGTTTTCTGCAGTTGGATGTGCTGTTTCTGCAGAGCTGCTGCTCAGCAGGTGAGGCACAGCGCTGGGCAGACCCACGGGGGAACGCAGCTGGGAGGAAACACCTCGGCCACCCCAGAGCTGTGTCTGCTCTGCATCATCCCCTCGTGGCAGATGTTTACTGACAAAAACAGCCCTGAGAAAGCTCCCCAGCCATAAGAAACTTCTCCAGCCCTTCTCAAACCTCCCCAGCCCTGAGAAACCTCTCCAGCCCTTCTCAAACCTCCCCAGCCCTCCCAAGCCCTGAGAAACCTCTCCAGCCTTTCCTAAATCTCCCCAGCCAGGCTGGCCCAGCTCTGCAGCACATGGGGCTCTGCAGGGCAGGGGCAGCTCTGCCCTGCTCTGCTCTGCCTGTGCCTGCAGATCCCTAAACCTGCTCTGTCCTCCCCACAGAACCCCAAAAAGGTTGAGCTGGGAAGGGACCTTAAAGCTCATCCCGCTCCAAGTCCTGCCAGGGACACTTTCCACAGTCCTGAGTCCCAAAGCTGGCCCTGAATGCTTCCAGGAGGTCCCACAGCTTCTCCTCCAAGTATCCCGGCTGTTTTTAACAGAACTTCACACAGTTCAGGCTGGAAAACACCTCAGCTTTGAGTTCAGACTGGAAATCACCTCAGCTTTGAGTTCTCATGCCCATCTCCCAAGCCCCAGCCATCTCCTCCTGCCCGACGCCAAGAGCAAACCCCTCACAGGAAAGGCTGAATGGTAATTAATTCAGGACGGGAATAATGAACTACGGAGGAATTTCAATTTGCACGTCTTTCTATTTTAACAGAAAGCCCTTGACAACTGATTTTTTGGGGGGGAAAAAAACTCCTTTTCCAACCACATTTAAAGCTGCTTTGCATGAGGCTCATCCGGCCTACGCCGCCCGGGCTGCACGGGAGGGAGGGAGCCGAGTTTGGATGTTCCCCCTCGGCTGCTTTTCCCTCACACCCGGGCCTGGGGCTGCTCCCCCTCGGCTGCTTTTCCCTCACACCCGGGCTCAGGGGATGTTCACCCTCAGCTGCTTTTCCCTCACACCCGGGCTCAGGGGCTCCCTCTCGGCTGCTTTTCCCTCACACCCGGGCTCAGGGGCTCCCTCTCGGCTGCTTTTCCCTCACACCCGGGCCCGGGGGATGCCCCCCCTCAGCTGCTTTTCCCTCACACCCGGGATCAGGGGATGTTCCCCGTCTGTTTTTCCCTCACACCCGGGCTCAGGGGCTCCCTCTCGGCTGCTTTTCCCTCACACCCTGACCCGGGGGATGCTCCCCCTCAGCTGCTTTTCCCTCACACCCGGGCCCAGGGGATGTTCCCCCTCAGTTGCTTTTTCCTCACACCCGAGCCCAGGGGATGTTCCCCTTCGGCTGCTTTTCCCTCACACCCGGGCCTGGAGGCTGCTCCCCCTCGGCTGCTTTTCCCTCACACCCTGACCCGGGGGATGCTCCCCCTCGGCTGCTTTTCCCTCACACCCTGACCCGGGGGATGCTCCCCCTCGGCTGCTTTTCCCTCACACCCGGGCTCAGGGGCTGCTCCCCCTCGGCTGCTTTTCCCTCACACCCGGGCTCAGGGGCTGCTCCCCCTCTGTTTTTCCCTCACACCCGGGCCCGGGGGCTGCTCCCCTCGGCTGCTTTTCCCTCACACCCGGGCCCAGGGGCTGCTCCCCCTCGGCTGTTTTTGCCTCACATCAGGGCCCGGGGGATGCTCCCCCTCAGCTGCTTTTCCCTTACACCCTGACCCGGGGGATGCTCTCCCATGGCTGCTTTTCCCTCACACCAGGGCCCGGGGGCCGCTCCGCCTCTGCTGCTTTTCCCTCACACCCTGACCCGGAGGATGGTCCCCCTCAGCTGCTTTTCCCTCACACCCGGGCTCAGGGGATGTTCCCCCTCAGTTGCTTTTTCCTCACACCCGAGCCCAGGGGATGTTCCCCCTCAGCTGCTTTTCCCTCACACCCGGGCTCAGGGGATGTTCCCCCTCAGCTCCTTTTCCCTCACACCCGGGCTCAGGGGATGTTCCCCCTCGGCTGCTTTTCCCTCACATCAGGGCCCGGGGGCTGCTCCCCCTCGGCTGCTTTTCCTTCACACCCGGGCTCAGGGGATGCTCCCCCTCGGCTGATTTTCCCTCACTCCCTGACCCGGGGGCTGCTCCCCTCGGCTGCTTTTCCCTCACACCCGGGCTCAGGGGATGTTCCCCCTCAGCTGTTTTTCCCTCACACCCTGACTTTGGGCAGGGACAGCGGCTGGAATGCTGCCGGGCCGGTCGGGGCAGGGCCTGGGCCTTGTCAGGGTTCTGCTGGTGACAGGGTGACAGTGACACCGCAGGGCAGCACGGCCTGCACGGCCTGCAGGGCACAGATCCCATCTTGGGAGCTCCAAATTCCATCTTGGGAGCCCCAAATCCTATTCTGGGAGCCCCAATTCGCATTTTGGAAACCCCATTCCTGCTGCAGGGCCCAAATCCCATTCTGGGAGCCCCAAATCCCGTTTTGGGAGGCCCAAACCCCATTTTGGGAGCCCCATCCTCACTGCAGGGCCCAAATCCCATTTTCGGAGCCCCAAACCCCATTTTGGGAGCCCCATCTTCAGTACAGGGCCCAGATTACATTTTGGGAGCCCCAGATCCCTTTTTGGGAGTCTCAAATCTCATTTTGGGAGCCCCAAACCCCATTTTGAGAGCCCTAAATCCCATTTTGGGAGCCCCAGATCCCATTCTGGGAACCCCAAACCCCATTTTGAAAGCCCCAGATCCCATTTTAGGAGCCCCAAACTCCATTTTGGGAGCCTCAGATCCCATTTTGAGAACCCCAGATCCCATTTTGGGAGCCCCAGACCCCATTTTGGGAGTCCCATCAGCCTCTCCCACTCCGAACATCACGAGTGCAATCACGGGGCTGCCATTTCCCTGCCAGGCATTTCTCCAGGATTTGGGGCTGCCTTGCCATTTGACTTTTTCTTTTTTTTTTCCTCTTTCACCAGTAATTTAACAATTATTTACGTTAACCAGGAAGGGAGGAGAAGCCCTTCCAGAGCTGCACACGAAACTGCTGCTGCTGCTGCTGCCTGAATAATTCCAGCTCGATCGAAGCGTGCGCTAAAAATAATCCCACCCCCTCCCTGCAAACACTCTTTGAGGGAAATATTTAAACCAGAAAACAAGGCCCCCAGAGCAGCAGCCCCCCCACGCCCAGTTAACCCGATTGTTGCAGGGAAAATTGAATTTCCCTGTCCTCCTCCGCGGGCTCCCGGCTCCAGCCGCCTCCCGGAGCGGGCACGGCAAGGAACACATGAAAGGCTCATTAGTGAGCAAGGCTAATAACCTTGGTGAGGCATTAATAAAATCCCCCAACGCAGGGACAGTCTCATGGCAACGCAGGCAGAGCGGCAGGGTGTGTGCTGTGCCCGGCCCCACAGAGCCCACAGAGCCCACAGATCCCACAGATCCCACAGAGCCCACTGAGCCCACAGATCCCACAGAGCCCACAGAGCCCACAGATCCCACAGAGCCCACAGAGCCCACAGATCCCCACAGATCCCACAGATCCCACAGAGCCCACAGATCCTCTGTGTGGGGTGGGATCACTCGGATCGTGTCCCACAGAGCCCACAGAGCCCACAGAGCCCACAGATCCCACAGAGCCCACAGATCCCACAGAGCCCACAGAGCCCACAGATCCCACAGAGCCCACAGATCCCACAGAGCCCACAGAGTCCACAGATCCTCTGTGTGGGGTGGGATCACTCGGATCGTGTCCCACAGATCCCACAGAGCCCACAGGTCCCACAGAGCCCACAGAGCCCACAGATCCCCACAGATCCCACAGATCCTCCATGTGGGGTGGGATCACTCGGATCCTGTCCCACAGACCCCACAGAGCCCACAGAGCCCACAGATCCTCCGTGTGGGGTGGGATCACTCGGATCGTGTCCCACAGAGCCCACAGGTCCCACAGGTCCCACAGATCCCACAGAGCCCACAGAGTCCACAGATCCTCTGTGTGGGGTGGGATCACTCGGATCCTGGCCCACAGATCCCACAGAGCCCACAGAGCCCACAGGTCCCACAGTTATCCTCTGTGTGGGGTGGGATCACTCAGATCCTGTCCCACAGAGCCCACAGAGTGCACAGACCCCACAGATCCCACAGATCCTCCGTGTAGGGTGGGATCACTCGGATCCTGGCCTACAGATCCCACAGATCCCACAGAGCCCACAGATCCCACAGATCCCACAGAGCCCACAGAGCCCACAGATCCCACAGAGCCCACAGAGCCCACAGAGCCCACAGATCCTCCGTGTGGGGTGGGATCACTCGGATCCTGGCCCACAGAGCCCACAGATCCCACAGACCCCACAGAGCCCACAGATCCCACAGAGCTCACAGAGCCCACAGATCCCACAGACCCCACAGAGCCCACAGAGCCCACAGAGCCCACAGATCCCACAGAGCCCACAGATCCCCACAGATCCCACAGATCCCACAGAGCCCACAGAGCCCACAGATCCCACAGACCCCACAGAGCCCACAGATCCCACAGAGCTCACAGAGCCCACAGATCCCACAGACCCCACAGAGCCCACAGATCCCACAGAGCTCACAGAGCCCACAGATCCTCTGTGTGGGGTGGGATCACTCAGATCCCAGCCCACAGATCCCACAGATCCTCTGTGTGGGGTGGGATGGGATTACTCGGATCCTGTCCCACAGAGCCCACAGAGCCCCTGGGTGGGGTGGGATGGGATCACTCGCGTCCCATCCCACAGATCCCCCAGGTGGGGTGGGATCACTCAGGTCTTGTCCCACAGACCCCACAGAACCCCCGCATGGGGTGGGATCACTCAGGTCCCATCCCACAGATCCCCCGGGTGAGATCACTTGGGTCCCATCCCACAGATCCCCCATGTGGGGTGGGGTGGCAGCTGGATCACTCAGATCCCGTCCCACAGATCCCACATGTGGGATCACTTGGGTCCTGTCCCACACTTGGATCCTGTCCCATAGATCCCACGTGTGGGATCACTTGGGTCCCGTCCCACACTTGGATCCTGTCCCATAGATCCCACGTGTGGGATCACTTGGGTCCCATCCCACAGATCCCCTGGGTGGGGTGGGATCACTCAGATCTCATCCCACAGACCCCACAGATCCCCTGGGTGGGGCAGGATCACTCAGATCCCATCCACAGACCCTACAGATCCCCTGGGTGGGGTGGGATCAGTCAGATCCTGTCCCACACTTGGATCCCATCCCACAAATCCCCTGGGTGGGGTGGGATCACTCGGATACCATCCCACAGATCCTCCAGGTGGGGTGGGATCACTCGGGTCCCATTCCACAGACCCCACAGATCCCATATGTGGGGTGGGATCACTCGGATCCCATCCCTGCCTGATCCCAGCACATTCCCTACACCCTGAGGCTGCTCCAGGATGTGGGGTGGTAAAAGCTGAGTGTGCAGTGACACCCCGACATCCACCCGGACACAGACACAGAAAATGGGTGGGGAGAGGGCTGGGGGGCGTGGGGGAGGCACTGCAAACACCCACAGCAGCGTCCACCACACCTGCTTGGACAGCATCAGGAATTTCCTCATGGAAAAGGGGCTCAGGCCTTGGCACTGCCCAGGGAGGTTTGGGGTGCCCGTCCCTGGAGGTGTCCCAGGAATTCCTGGATGTGGCACTCAGGGCTCTGGGCTGGGGATGAGCACAGTGGGGATGGGCACAGCTGGGACTGGATGGGCTGGGAGGGATTTTCCAGCCTCAGGGATGCTGGGATTCTGTGGTTTGGATCCCTGCCAGCCCCAGCTCCTCAGCAATGAGATACTCATGATCCAACCCTGGTGATGGGATCACTGCACGGCCCATCCCACCAAAAATCCCACAGGGAATTGTCCCAAGGCAGATCCACACAAAGGCCTGGGCTGGGGGGACACAGCCAGGGAGGAGAGGGGACCTGGCTGCACAGGGGGGAGCCTTTGGGTCCCCATCAGGGTGTGAGTGCAGGGCTGGCACCCCTGGGCACAGCTGAGTGTCCTGGGCTGTCCTGGGTCTGTCCTGGGGCTGTCCTGGGCTCTCTAGGGGCTGTCCTGGGCTGTCCTGGGGCTGTCCTGGGGCTGTCCAGGGGCTGTCCAGGGTCTGTCCTGGGGCTGTCCTGGGTCTGTCCTGGGGCTGTCCTGGGCTCTCTAGGGGCTGTCCTGGGCTGTCCTGGGGCTGTCCTGGGCTCTCTACGGGTTGTCCTGGGGCTGTCCTGGGGCTGTCCTGGGCTCTCTAGGGGCTGTCCTGGGGCTGTCCTGGGCTGTCCTGGGGCTGTCCTGGGCTCTCTACGGGTTGTCCTGGGGCTGTCCTGGGCTGTCCTGGGAGCCTTTGGGTCCCCATCAGGGTGTGAGTGCAGGGCTGGCACCCCTGGGCACAGCTGAGTGTCCTGGGCTGTCCCGGGGCTGTTCTGGGCTGTCCTGGGGCTGTCCTGGGGCTGTCCTGAGGCTGTCCTGGGGCTGTCCAGAGTCTGCCCTGGGGCTGTCCTGAGGCTGTCCTGGGGCTGTCCTGAGGCTGTTCTGGGTTGTCCTGGGCTGTCCTGGGTCTGTCCTGGGCTGTCCAGGGCCTGTGCAGAGGTTGTGACCCCCAAGGCCCCTCAGTGCCCCACAATTAGTGCCCAATTAAAGGACAAGCCCTCATCCAGGGTCCCTGAGCCTGTCCCCACCTGAGCAGAGCCTTGGGAAGGTGACAAATCCACCAATCCAACCCCATGGACCCATTGGGGACCAAAGATCCCACATGGGTGACCCTGAATGGTTCTGCCGATTCCTGCTGGAACTGGCCAAGCATCCACGGGCACTGAGCAGGTGGGAAATGGCGTTTCTGGGGTTGTACAGGAAATACACAGGAAATTTAAATGAAATACACAGGATATTTAAATGAAATACACAGGATATTTAAATGAAATAGACAGGAAATTTAAATCTGAAGCCTTGGCTAAAGCCACCCAGACATTTTAGGCTGTCAAACTGGAGAACCTGAACCACTAAAAGTAAATTATTAAAAGTCAGCAGGCAAAAGAAGCCCAAGCACGACACCCAGCAGGCGGGCGGGACCCGGCACATCCCCGAGCCCGGGGCCGGGCCAGCCCTGGGGCCGCGCTGTCCCCGTGTCCCCAGGAGGGCGGGAGCTGCCTGGGGACATCACTGGGTCCCCATGGAGGGTGGGAGCTGCCTGGGGACATCACTGGGTCCTCAGGGAGGGTGGGAACTGCTTGGGGACATCACTGGGTCCTCAGGGAGGGTGGGAACTGCTTGGGGACATCGGTGTGGTCACATCCTGTCCCCAGGGAGGGCGGGAGCTGCCTGGGGACATCACTGGGTCCCCATGGAGGGTGGGAGCTGCTTGGGGACATCACTGGGTCCCCATGGAGGGTGGGAACTGCTTGGGGACATCGGTGTGGTCACATCCTGTCCCAGGGAGGGTGGGAGCTGCTTGGGGACAGCAGCATGGCCATCCTGTGTCCCCAGGGAGGGCGGGAGCTGCCTGGGGACAGCATTATGGTCCCCATGGAGGGTGGGAGCTGCTTGGGGACATGAGTGTGGTCACATCCTGTCCCCAAAGAGGGTGGGAGCTGCTTGGGGACATCAGTGTGGCCACCTTGTGTTCTCAAGGAGGGTGGGAACTGCTTGGGGACATCAGTTTGGTCCCCAGGAACGGTGGAAGCTGCCTGGGGACAGCGGTGTGGCCACCCTGTGTCCCCAGGGGAGGTAGGAACTGCTTGGGGACATTGGTGTGGTCACATCCTGTCCCCAGGAAGGGTGGGAGCTGCTTGGGGACATCAGTGGGTCCCCAGGGAGGGTGGGAACTGCTTGGGGACATCACTGGGTCCCCATGGAGGGTGGGAACTGCTTGGGGACATCGGTGTGGTCACATCCTGTCCCAGGGAGGGTGGGAGCTGCTTGGGGACAGCAGTGTGGTCCCCATGGAGGGTGGGAACTGCTTGGGGACATCACTGGGTCCCCATGGAGGGTGGGAGCTGCTTGGGGACATCACTGGGTCCCCATGGAGGGTGGGAGCTGCTTGGGGACATCGGTGTGGTCACATCCTGTCCCCAGGGAGGGTGGGAGATGGCAGGATGGCCACCCCATGTCCCCAGGGAAGGTGAGAGCTGCTTGGGGACATCAGTTTGGTCCCCAGGGAGGGCGGGAGCTGCCTGGGGACAGCAGTGTGGCCAGACCCTGTCCCCAGGGACCCACTGCTTGGGGACATCAGTGGATCCCCAGGGAGGGTAGGAAATGGCAGTATGGCCACCCCGTGTCCCCATGGAGGGTGGGAGCTGCCTGGGGACATCAGCGTGGCCACCCCGTGTCCCCAGGGAGGGCGGGAGCTGCTTGGGGACATCAGTGGGTCCTCAGGGAGGGTGGGAGCTGCCTGGGGACAGGAGTGTGGTCACATCCTGTCCCCATGGAGGGTGGGAGATGGCAGTATGACCACCTCATGTCCCCAGGGAAGGTGAAAGCTGCCTGGGGACATCAGTGTGGTCCCCATGGAGGGCGGGAGCTGCTTGGGGACAGCGGTGTGGTCACATCCTGACCTCAGGGAGGATGGGAACTGCTTGGGGACAGCAGCATGGCCATCCTGTGTCCCCAGGGAGGGTAGGAGCTGCCTGGGGACATCACTAGGTCTCCATGGAGGGTGGGAGCTGCTTGGGGACAGCGGTGTGGTCACATCCAGTCCCCATGGAGGGTGGGAGCTGCTTGGGGACAGCGGTGTGGTCACATCCAGTCCCCAGGGAGGGTGGGAGCTGCTTGGGGACAGCGGTGTGGTCACATCCTGACCCCAGGGAGGGCGGGAGCTGCCTGGGGACATCACTGGGTCCCCATGGAGGGTGGGAACTGCTTGGGGACAGCGGTGTGGTCACATCCTGACCCCAGGGAGGGCGGGAGCTGCCTGGGGACATCACTGGGTCCCCATGGAGGGTGGGAACTGCTTGGGGACATCACTGGGTCCCCATGGAGGGTGGGAACTGCTTGGGGACATCACTGGGTCCCCATGGAGGGTGGGAGCTGCTTGGGGACAGCGGTGTGGTCACATCCTGACCCCAGGGAGGGTGGGAGATGGCAGTATGGCCACCCCATGTCCCCAGGGAAGGTGAGAGCTGCTTGGGGACATCAGTTTGGTCCCCAGGGAGGGCGGAAGCTGCCTGGGGACAGCGGTGTGGCCACCCTGTGTCCCCAGGGGAGGTGGGAACTGCTTGGGGACATCGGTGTGGTCACATCCTGTCCCCAGGGAGGGCGGGAGCTGCCTGGGGACATCACTGGGTCCTCAGGGAGGGTGGGAACTGCTTGGGGACATCACTGGGTCCCCATGGAGGGTGGGAAGTGCTTGGGGACATCGGTGTGGTCACCCTGTGTCCCCAGGGAGGGCGGGAACTGCTTGGGGACAGCGGTGTGGTCACATCCTGACCTCAGGGAGGATGGGAGCTGCTTGGGGACAGCAGCATGGCCATCCTGTGTCCCCAGGGAGGGTAGGAGCTGCCTGGGGACATCACTGGGTCCCCATGGAGGGTGGGAGCTGCTTGGGGACATCGGTGTGGTCACCCTGTGTCCCCAGGGAGGGTGGGAGCTGCTTGGGGACAGCGGTGTGGTCACATCCAGTCCCCAGGGAGGGTGGGAGCTGCTTGGGGACATCAGTGTGGCCACCTTGTGTTCTCAAGGAGGATGGGAACTGCTTGGGGACATCAGTTTGGTCCCCAGGAACGGTGGAAGCTGCCTGGGGACAGCGGTGTGGCCACCCTGTGTCCCCAGGGAGGGTGGGAACTGTTTGGGGACATCAGCATGGCCACCTTGTGTCCTCAGGGATTCCCGGCCGCTCTCCCAGCGCTCCCTCCCGGCCCTTTCCCCGCACAGCTCCCGCTCCCAGCCGTGCCCGCTCCCCGCAGGGCTCCACCCCGAGTCCGGGCACGGAGCAGAGCGGTTCTGGCGGTTCTGTGCCCGGCCCAGCCCGGATTGTGCCCGGGAGGAGGGAGGGAACGCCGGGAAAGCGGCGCTGGGCTCTTGCCCTGCTCGGAGCGGGCAGCATCCATGTTCTGCGGCAGCTCCCAGGGGGCAGCCGGGCCCTTTTCCCGGCACCGAGGAGAAGTGCTGGGGACTGCAGCTCTTTCCTTTCTCCGGGCAGTGCCCCGGGAGGGTTCGGGGCCGTTCCTGCCCCCCGTTCCCCCCGAGCTGTCTCTGTTTGAGCTCCGCACTGACGGAACGCTGTTTGTTTTCATTCCTCGCGGAGCCCCCAGCTGCGGGACGGAGCGCGGGGGGATCAGGAAACAATAAAGATCTCGGTTACCACACAGAACGCCGCCTTCTCCCCGGCCCCTTTCAAAGGCTGAACATTTTTGCTTTCATCCGCCAGCCCCGCTCCCCCCGTTCGGCAGCGGGGCCTCGCCCGGGGGTCCCGGGGCTGCGCTCAAGATGGAGCAGATTGTTCATCGGAGCTGCTGCAGCCTGCCCAGCGCTCCCACAGCTCCCACACCCTGCTCTCAGTTTTATCTTTGGGGTTTTTTAGGTTCTGTGCTGCCTTCTGAGCCTCACTGTCAGTGTCACTGCACAGAGCAGGGATGCAAAACAAATCCTTCTCCAAGCGAGGATAACTTCCAGGTCAAAAGCACAAACAACGGTGAGCGAGGAGGGTGGGACAGAATCACAGAATTCGCAGAATCAATCACAGAACCAATCGCAGAATCACAGAATCAATCACAGGATCAATTACAGAACCAATCACAGAATCACAGAATCAATTATGGAACCAATCACAGAATCAATCACAGAATCTCAGAATCAATCACAGAACCAATCACAGAATCTCAAAACCAATCACAGAACAAATCACAGAACAAATCACAGAATCAATCACAGAATCAATCACAGAACCAATCACAGAATCAATCACAGAACCAATTACAGAACCAATCACAGAACCAATCACAGAATCAATCACAGAATCACAGAATCAATCCCAGAATCACAAGACACAAAGAGACCCCCAGGATCATCCAACCCAACCCCAACCTCACCTAACCCACAGCACCCAGTGCCCCATCCAGGCTTTGTTTAAACACACCCAGGGTTGGTGACTCCACCACCTCCCCAGGCAGGTAATTCCAATATTTTATCCTAATATCCAGCCATTATTTCCCTTGCGACCTCACAACCTGGAGCTGTAATTGCACAATTAAACCCCAAAATGCAAAAGGACCAAAACTTATAAAAATGTAAGATCTGGTGACTGGTGAACGATTTTTGTCACCATTCTAAATCCACCCTGGGTGCAGCCCTGGCCAGGCCCTGTCCTGCCCAAGGTGGATCCTAAAGGCATTTCAATAAATTCCTGCTTTATTCTCTGCTTTTCCAGTCTCTGTTCCAGCTCAGCCTTCCCAAGGCATCAGGGCCACAACCAGCTTGGATTACAAATGCTAAAATAACCCAGAGTTATCTCCCAAAATTATTGCAGATTTGTTTTTAGCCTTCTTTGGTGCTGCCCTGCCTTTGGCTCATGCCTGGGGAGCTTTTCCCCCTGTGGAGCTGCTGGAGGAGAACCTCTGGCTCTGGGAGCATCCAGCCCCAGCAGCAAAATTCTCTGTCCTGTGATTTCTCTGACCCGGGATTTCTCTGCCCCGAGATTTCTCTGCCCCGAGATTTCTCTGTCCCAGGATTTCTCTGTCCCGGGATTTCTCTGTCCTGGGATTTCTCTGTCCCAGGATTTCTCTGTCCCAGGATTTCTCTGTCCTGGGATTTCCCTGCATTCAGGTGAAAGTGCCACAGCTCGAATTTCCCCATCCTTAAAAATCCAGCCTGGGAACTCCATGCAAGCTGCAGAGTGAGGAGGGTGTGCCCATCCCTGCTGCTCACACGGGGCACAGAGGCCATCTCCTCCTCACCCAGAAAACATCAAAAGCTCAAATTCATGGAATCCTGGAATGGTTTGGGTGGGAAGGGAGCTCAGAGCCCCCCCAGTGCCACCCCTGCCATGGCAGGGACACCTCCCACTGTCCCAGGGACACCTCCCACTGTCCCAGGGACACCTCCCACTGTCCCAGGGTGTCCCAGCCCCAATGTCCAGCCTGGCCTTGGGCACTGCCAGGGATCCAGGGGCAGCCACAGCTGCTCTGGGCACCCTGGGCCAGGGAATTCCTGCCCACCCTGCCAGGGAACAATTCCTGCCCCAGATCCCATCTAAATCTCCCCTTTCCCAGCTCAAAGCCATTCCCTGTGTCCTGTCCCTCTGTCCCTTGTGACAGGACACAGAGGCTCCCTATCCACACTGGCTGTGCCCACCCAGGCCAAGGGGCTGCTCCTGCTCCAGCGTTTTTCAGGAAAACTGCCCCAAAACCTTTGGAAAACCATGGCAGGCAGTGCTGGGGGTGAGGAGGAGCTGCACTGAACCCATGGCAGCAGGGTCAGGCAGGTGACAGGTGGGGTGACACAGTGTCCTGCAGCCCAGAGCTGGCTCCCCTCCCCTGGGATGAGCCCTTGGGTGCATTATTTCCATGATCACATTTCCCTGTCCGTGCTGAGCTCCTGGGGGTTCCAGGCAGCACTCAGGGCCCATGGGTGCATTATTTCCATTATTTCCATTATTTCCACTATTTCCATTATTTCCATTATTTCCATGATTTCCATGATCACATTTTCCTGTCCATGCAGAACCCCTGGGGGTTCCAGGCAGCACTCAGGGCCCATGGGTGCATTATTTCCATTATTTCCATTATTTCCATTATTTCCATTATTTCCATGATCACATTTTCCTGTCCATGCAGAACCCCTGGGGGTTCCAGGCAGAGCTCAGGGCCCATGGGTGCATTATTTCCATTATTTCCATTATTTCCATTATTTCCACAATCACATTTTCCCTGTCTCTACAGAACTCCTGGGGGCTCCAGGCAAGGCCCATCCCACCAAAGATCTCCGGGGATAAGAACCAGAATTCAGCTGCATCTTTGGGAAGCCCCCATGGAATGAATTCCTCCAGGGCACTGAAAACCCAGGAATGGATCAGCACAGGAAGCTTCAGGCAGGCCGGGACACGCAGCAGCCCCAGCTGGGGAACAAGGACACACACCCAGAACAAAAGGGAACCTCACTAATCCAGGATGAGCCGTGCTGCCTTGTCACAGCGTGCAAAAACAGCTCCGGCCTGCCAGGGGAGACTGAAAGGGTCCCCGGATAAGGGATGGGACAGCCGTGGAGGGGACACGCACGGGGACACGGCGGGAGCTGAAAGGATGGAGGGTCTGAAAGGGTCACTGGAGAGCCTGAAAGGATCCCTGGGGAGCCTGAGGCACAGCCCTGAAATGTCCTGGAGGGTCTGAAAGGATCCCTGGAGAGCCTGAGGCACAGCCCTGAAATGTCCCAGAGGGTCTGAAAGGATCCCTGGGGAGCCTGAAAGGATCCCTGGGGAGCCTGAGGCACAGCCCTGAAATGTCCTGGAGGGTCTGAAAGGATCCCTGGAGAGCCTGAGGCACAGCCCTGAAATGTCCTGGGGAGCCTGAAAGGATCCCTGGAGAGCCTGAGGCACAGCCCTGAAATGTCCTGGGGGGTCTGAAAGGATCCCTGGAGAGCCTGAAAGGATCCCTGGGGAGCCTGAAAGGATCCCTGGAGAGCCTGAGGCACAGCCCTGAAATGTCCTGGAGGGTCTGAAAGGATCCCTGGAGAGCCTGAAAGGATCCCTGGAGAGCCTGAGGCACAGCCCTGAAATGTCCTGGAGGGTCTGAAAGGATCCCTGGAGAGCCTGAAAGGATCCCTGGAGAGCCTGAAAGGATCCCTGGAGAGCCTGAGGCACAGCCCTGAAATGTCCTGGAGGGTCTGAAAGGATCCTGTGGAGCGTGAAAGGATCCCTGGAGAGCCTGAAAGGATCCCTGGAGAGCCTGAGGCACAGCCCTGAAATCTCCTGGAGGGTCTGAAAGGATCCCTGGGGAGCCTGAAAGGATCCCTGGAGAGCCTGAGGCACAGCCCTGAAATGTCCCAGAGGGTCTGAAAGGATCCCTGGGGAGCCTGAGGCACAGCCCTGAAATGTCCTGGGGGGTCTGAAAGGATCCCTGGAGAGCCTGAAAGGATCCCTGGGGAGCCTGAAAGGATCCCTGGAGAGCCTGAGGCACAGCCCTGAAATGTCCTGGAGGGTCTGAAAGGATCCCTGGAGAGCCTGAAAGGATCCCTGGAGAGCCTGAGGCACAGCCCTGAAATGTCCTGGAGGGTCTGAAAGGATCCCTGGAGAGCCTGAAAGGATCCCTGGAGAGCCTGAAAGGATCCCTGGAGAGCCTGAGGCACAGCCCTGAAATGTCCTGGAGGGTCTGAAAGGATCCCTGTGGAGCGTGAAAGGATCCCTGGAGAGCCTGAAAGGATCCCTGGAGAGCCTGAGGCACAGCCCTGAAATCTCCTGGAGGGTCTGAAAGGATCCCTGGGGAGCCTGAAAGGATCCCTGGAGAGCCTGAGGCACAGCCCTGAAATGTCCCAGAGGGTCTGAAAGGATCCCTGGGGAGCCTGAGGCACAGCCCTGAAATGTCCTGGGGGGTCTGAAAGGATCCCTGGGGAGCCTGAGGCACAGCCCTGAAATGTCCTGGGGGGTCTGAAAGGATCCCTGGGGAGCCTGAGGCACAGCCATGAAATCTCCTGGAGGGTCTGAAAGGATCCCTGGGGAGCCTGAGGCACAGCCCTGAAATGTCCTGGGGGGTCTGAAAGGATCCCTGGGGAGCCTGAAAGGATCCCTGGAGAGCCTGAAAGGATCCCTGGGGAGCCTGAAAGGATCCCTGGGGAGCCTGAGGCACAGCCCTGAAATGTCCTGGGGGGTCTGAAAGGATCCCTGGGGAGCCTGAGGCACAGCCCTGAAATGTCCCTGAGGGTCTGAAAGAATCCCTGAAATGTCCCGGCCACCACGCTGGGAAAGGAGACAGCCAGGAGGAACCTGCCCCGAGGGGAGCAAACACGGCTTGAGGTTGGGTTTGGGATTGGCGTTGGGGTGGGATTGGGGTTGGGGTTGGGGTTGGGTTGGGGTTGGGTTGGGGTTGGGTTCAGGTTTGGGGTTGGGTTTGGGGTTGGATTTGGGGTTGGGTTTGGATTTGGGTTGGGGTTTGGGGTTGGATTTGGTTTGGGGTTGGGTTTGGATTTGGGTTTAGGTTTGGATTTGGGTTTGTGGTTGGGGTTGGATTTGGGGTTGGGTTTGGATTTGGGTTCAGGTTTGGGTTTGGGTTAGGATTGGGGTTGGGTTTGGGGTTGGGTTTGGGGTTGGGTTTAGGTTTGGATTTGGGTTTGGGTTTGTGGTTGGGGTTCGATTTGGGTTTGGGTTTAGATTTAGGGTTGGGTTTGGGGTTGGGGTTGGGGTTGGGGCTGGGGTTGGGGCTGGGGTTGGGTTTCAGGTTGGGGTTGGGGCTGGGTTTGGCTTTGGGGTTGGGGTTGGATTTGGGTTTAAGGTTGGGTTTGGATTTGGGGTTGGGGTTGAGTTTAGGTTTGGGTTTAGGTTTGAGGTTGGATTTGGGTTTGGGTTTAGATTTGGGGTTGGGTTTGGGGTTGGGGTTGGATTTGGATTTCGGTTTGGGCTTGGGTTTCGGGTTGGGTTTGGGGTTGGGTTTGAATTTGGATTTGGATTTGGGGTTGGATTTGGGTTTGGATTTGGGGTTGGGTTTGAATTTGGATTTGGGGTTTGGATTGGGGTTGGATTTGGGGTTGGGTTTGGCTTTGGGTTTGGATTTGGGGTTGGGTTTGGGGTTGGGTTTCGATTTGGGGTTTGGTTTGGATTTGGGTTTAGGGTTGGGTTTGAATTTGGATTTGGATTTGGATTTGGGTTTGGATTTGGGATTGGGTTTGGATTTGGGTTTGGATTTGGGATT
>JAJEOU010002691.1:0-26999 GCA_021534815.1 Acrocephalus arundinaceus | reverse complement strand
TTGAGGCTTTTGTCAGTGGGCAGCTGCACACTGACAGGAGCCTGGTTTTTTCTTGTATTAGAGCACAGTCTGCAAACTTGCACAGCAGTGCCACAAGGATTGAGCAACTCATGCTGCAGTTTACTCTGTTTAATCTTTTTTTAAAAAAATAAAATTTTTAATATTTTATTTATATATAATTTATATTTCATTTATCTCTTTCTCTCTCTTTTTTCTTTTTTTTTTTTCAGTAATTGCTTTTACCTGACTAACCTGGCACATAAGTAGAGGTTTTCCCTGGGTGTAACCTAAGCTGGCTTTTGCATGTCTTCCTGCTCTTTCTTAGTGACTGACTTGATTTGGAAACAGAAAGACCATTTGGATGCCACTTGGCTAAAGCTCCTGTCAACATGTTCAGCTCAAAAGGAGGTGTTTGTAGCCAGGGCTCTGCAGGCAGCATTTGCAAGGGAACCTGCAGCGGTTGTGTTCCCTCCATGGAAGAGTCTGTGGCAGCAGAGTCTGTCATTTCCTCAGTTTGCTGGGTCAAGCGAAACAACTTTAAAAATGTGGAGTGGGAGACCTTCTTGGAAGACTTCTAAAAATGCTAGGGTTCTTTCCAGTTTTCTACAAGAATCGGCTTCATTTCCTTTGCCCACAGCAGGTCACTTGACCCGTGTACTCAGAGGTGCCGATCCTGAGGTGAGTGAGCAAGAAACATTTGATGTTTGTGGTGTTTAAGAATTGTGGAACAAGCTGTGAGCTTGGCCTGTGGCAGTAGAGTGTAGAGGGCCAGCTGAGTAGGCTGAAAGAAAATCCATTGGTGTGTTAGCAGCAGCAAGGGCAAAGGCATCACTGGCTATTTCCTAATTTTCCATTTCAGAGCTTTAAAAAGAACTAAAACCCCAGTTTTGCAGAGAGAACATTGCTTCCTGATAGTAGCCAGGAGGAATATCTAATTTAGAGCAATTTGCAGTATACTTGAATCAGCCCATTTGAATTTAGTCAGAGTGACTTAGAATCCCATTGCTATCAAAGCTGATGATTTGTGTTTAGTAGAGCTGTGTTCTGCTTTAAGGCAAATTTGGGAGAAACCCCCTGAATAGGGTCCCTCTGGGAACCAAATCCAAACGGCCTCTCTCCCTACTGGTCTGGGAAAGAACTTCCTCACAGAAAAGTGGAAAAAACTATTTCTTTTACAAACAAAGTGCCCACAAGCACAAAAAATTAATAACGTGAAACAACAAAACCTCTCGCTGCTCCAAAGAGAGATGGGCAAAATTCAGGAAGTCCTTGTTGTGGGTGAAACTCGGTGGCTCAATCTCTTATCAGTCCCTCTGGTGCTGGAAAATGCTGTCCTGGGCCCTGGTGGTCCACAGCTGCGAGCTCCCAGTGCTCTTCTGGGTTTTTCAGTCCAGAGCAGGTTTACACAGTCCCAAGAAAAAGGAAAAAAAAACAGTCCATGGAGCTTCTCTGCCTCAGCTAGCTAAACTAACTAAAAGCACAGGGAGATCTCTGTCCGTGCTTCAGATGAACACAGTCTAGGAGTGGAATGTATAGGATTGAAATGCTGTTTTCTGCAAACAAACTCTGCACTTCTTCTTTCTCCCCCTTCGCTCTCGGAACAAGAGAGGTACAGAACTTTATATCCAACATCAACAGAACAGATGGTTGGGGATACAAGCATCAAAAAATCACCCCAGGACATGCCACCCCTTATCCCCATATTGTCAGGTTACTGCCAAAACTAATATATATTCTAACTCTACACACACATACATTACACATACATCTATATACACAGTGTACAGTTATATACAGACAGTGGCAGTGACATTCAGCAGTGATATTTACACATGGTTCTCACCCAACAATCAGATCTCTCTCAGGTACACATCGTGTTGTTCCATCTTTCTGCATTATCCCCCATGTGCAACCTGGACCCTGAGCAAAGACAAGCCCAGGGATGGGTTTGTCTGTACCCGAGGCAGGATTGATCCAAACTGTCTTCCCTAACAAATCTCTGACATGTACCACAGGGACTTTATATCCGTCTGTTATATCTCTGAGCAGGAGCTCAGACTGGGCAGGGCCTGCCCTGTTGGTGGAGCCTTGGGTGTTGACCAACCAGGTGGCCTTTGCTAAATGCCGCTCCCAATTTTTGAAAGATCCCCCACCTGGTGCTCTCAAGGTGGTTTTTAACGGTGCATTGTGCCTCTCCACATTGCCTGCAGCTGGTGCATTTTAGGGGATGTGGTACACCCACTCATGAGGGGTCTGGAGCACAAGTCCTGTGAGGAATGGCAGAGGGAGGTGGGGTTGTTTATCCTTGAGGAGGCTCAGGGGATACAAGGCAGTGTCAGGGCACAGGTTGGACTTGATGATGTCCAAGGCCTTTTGCAACCTTGCTGATTCTGGGATTCTCTGAAACCACCCTTGCAGCAGTTGCAGGATGAGCCCTGGGCCTCCTTTTCAAAAGGCCAAGGAGCCCAGGTCCCTCAGCTTCTCCTCACAGCCCCCAAGCCCATCCAGTCAGTCCTGCAGAGCCTCTGCAGCTCCTCCTCCTTGCCCAGAACAGGGAGCCCCACAGCCAGACACACCAGCCCAGATGTGCCCCCTGGCCTGGGGTGCCTCTGGCAAGGGAGCAGCACGAGGCACTGCAGGAGCCTGCAGAGAATTCCTGAAGCACTTGGAGGATGATCCTGCTCCACAAGGGACAATCCAACGGTGCCAAGTCAGGAACTGAAATGGGGAGTGGGGCCAGAGAGGAAAAGGCAAACAGAGATGGGCTGTTTGCAGGGGAGGGAACAGGGCTGGGCAACAAGAAGAAATTTGCAGCAGTAAGAGTAAAGAAAGCCAAGGTGAAGCAAAGGAAATGGTGAGGGCAGTTTGGGGGTGGCTGCCAGGCAGCCCTGGCTCTGAGCAACAACGTCTGCAGTGGCACAGGAAACTCCCAGCTGATGGGAACAAACTTTCTGTGTGACTTCAGAGGCCACCACAAACCTGAGGGGTTTCCCTGCTGTCCCCCAGCCCTCCTGGCCCCAGGGGCCGATGGCATTTGTGCTCCCTCAGTTTCATCTTCCCACACCAACACCATGGGGGTGCTGACGCCTGCTCTGGGCAGTGCAAACAGGGGCTCCTGAGGCAGTGCTGCCGTGTCTGTGCCTGCAAGGATGCGGCACCTGTGTGAGCTGGGGGAGAGGCCAGGGCTGCAGAGGGGGGATGTTGTTGGCAGGTGCATGAGGACGCTGTGGGACGCTGCCCTGGGGTGTCCAGCGCAGTGGGGATGGATCAGCCCCTGCTCTGCTGCTCCTTACCCTTGTCTCCCCCAGGCACCTTGCAGAGCCCCAGCCATGCTGTTTGCCCCCAGCCTGCCCACAGCCAGCCTGGGGCTGCTCCCGGGGCTTTTCTGTGCTCAGCATTGGCCTGGGCAAAGTGTTCTGGAGAGAGCCTGGGCAAGGAGCCTGCAGCCCCCAGGCCCTGGCCTGAGGCGTCAGCGCTGCCCCAGCAGTGCCCATGGCCTGTCCCTGCTGCAGCCCCGGCACTGCCACCCCCAGCAATGTGCCCAGCCCCGAGAGCACTCAGGCCCTACAGCAACACCAGGGCCAGCAGGGCAGCGGGGCAGGGCCACGGCAGCAGCACTGGCAACACCAAGGGCTGCTGCTGCTGCTGGGCACAGCTGCTGTGCCAGCACTGATCTGCCCCCAGCTCTGCACACAGACATTGCTGCTGCAGCTGCAGAGAAGGGAACCAAAGGGGCATCTATGCAGAAAACTTGGTTAAAGGGAGATCCTTGAGTTCCTTTAAAGCCAACAAGAGTGCAGCTCCTCATTGGCAATATCTGTGGCCACAGGGGATGCAAAGTGAACAGAATAAGAAATGGCACAAACAATGACATTTATTTGAAAACAAGATTTAAAAAACTAAAAACAAATAAATATAACCTCCAAATTAACAATTATGAAGTATCAAATATGGCTTTTCTTTCAAGTGATTTGCAGAAATTGGCCTGCAGTTCATTTTTTTTTTTAAGGCATCCAGTCATCAGTGTCCTCACTGCAGCCTTGAGCTCCTGGTTCCTCAGGCTGTAGATGAGGGGGTTCAGGGCTGGAGGCACCACCGAGTACAGAACTGACAGGGCCAGATCCAGGGATGGGGAGGAGATGGAGGGCGGCTTCAGGTGAGCAAATATGATAGTGCTGATGAACAGGGAGAGCACGGTCAGGTGAGGCAGGCAGGTGGAAAAGGCTTTGTGCCGTCCCTGCTCCGAGGGGATCCTCAGCACAGCCCTGAAGATCTGCACATAGGAGAAAACAATGAACATAAAACAACCAAGTCCTAAACAGATGGAAAACATAAGAAGCCCAAGTTCCTTGAGGGTGGAGTATGAGCAGGACAGTTTGAGGATCTGGGGAATTTCACAGAAGAACTGGCCCAGGGCATTGCCATGGCACAGGGGCAGGGAAAATGTATTGGCTGTGTGCATGAGAGCATTGAGAAAGCCACTGGCCCAGGCAGCTGCTGCCATGTGGGCACAAGCTCGGCTGCCCAGGAGGGACTCGTAGTGCAGGGGTTTGCAGATGGACACGTAGCGGTCATAGCACATGACAGTCAGCAGGAAATACTCTGCTGACATGAACAACAAAAAGAAAAAGAGCTGTGCTGCACATCCTGCATAGGAGATGGTGGTGGTGTCCCAGAGGGAATTGTGCATGGCTTTGGGGACAGTGGTGCAGATGGAGCCCAGGTCGGTGAGGGCCAGGTTGAGCAGGAAGAAGAACATGGGGCTGTGCAGGAGGTGGCCGCAGGCTACGGCGCTGATGATGAGGCCGTTGCCCAGGAGGGCAGCCAGGGAGATGCCCAGGAAGAGGCAGAAGTGCAGGAGCTGCAGCTGCCGCGTGTCTGCCAATGCCAGCAGGAGGAAGTGGCTGATGGAGCTGCTGTTGGTCATGAGGTCCCCCTGGGTTTCAGCACCTGTCTGAGAAGGAAAAGGCAGTGACACATTACTGTTGATGTCTCAGAATAAAATCTATACCTATCCTCATGTAAATCTCCCCAAATCATCTCCAGCACACAAAACTATTTCTGGGTCATTTCATTTACTGTGGTGAGAGCTGGCTTAGAAATCTCCAAGGAGCATGGGGCCCTCCTGATGTGCTGGAGGAATCAGTGTTTCCCTACAACAACAAGTAAATAGGAGCTAGGAGTGATGTTTGATTAAAATCATTCTCAATTCATCTGACTGCAGAGCAGAGCTCTGGGGATGTTGTTTTGGTTATTTGCTTCTACTTTCCCCAGCACAGGCAGTGGAATTTTTAAGGCAGAGATCCTTGACATTTCCACTTGTGTCTGAGAGACACCTCATGGTTTCTGTGAGGAAGAGAGATCATCCCTTGGTGCAGGGTGGGACAGGCAGTCTGTCCATCAGCCCTGCTCTCAGCTGCCCAGGGCTGTCACCTTTGGGGGCTGGAGGGCGATGGCACCCAGGGCTTCCCTGAGGAGGAACAGAGAGTCCTGCAGACTCATTGCCCAGAGCTCCCGCCTGAGCTGCCAACAAAGGCAGCAGCAAGAGGAGGGAAAAAGGAGAAATTCCCCAACACTGCTCTGGAGGCTGTGCAGGGACATCAGATGGGAACAGGGAGTGTCCCGTCATCAAGGGGATCTGCCGGGGAGGCACCTCCTTCCACTGACCCCATGGCCTTTGAGGCAAAGGCTCTGCTTGGTGGTGCAGGAGATCAGGGGCTTGTGCTGGGGAAGAAATCTGCAGTGCAGGGGATGGACCAGAGCTGCCTTAATCCCCCTGCCAGGGCATTTCAGCAGCAGCTCCCCCTCCCTGCCTGCCCAGGGCTCTGCTGCCTGCAGCTGTCCCTGCCTGCAGCTGCTTCCCTGTGCCCAGGGCTGGGCCCTGCCCGAGCCCAGCCCAGCCCAGCCCTGGGGGCTCAGCTCTGCCCTGCAGACCCCTCCCAGCTCAGGCACTGCCCAGGGAAAGCTCTGGCTCTGCAGGCTCTGATGGCAATGTAAGAGCAACCCTGAGGAGACTGGAAAAGCAACACTGATGCTGCCTGCAAGGGACCCTGTGCTGATTTCTGTCACTGCCTGGTTAATTAGGATCTGAGAGAAAACTGTTTTATTTTTCTCAACCTGAACTGAGAGATGAATATCTATGTGCAATTTCCCACCCAGTCAACACAGAGCAGTAGATTATAAAAGCAGCATTTCCCCTTTTATGCAGCTCCTGTCTTGCTGTGCTCCCTGTATAATCTCCTTGGAAATGGTCTGCTGTTAAATCTCATGCTGGGAGCTCTCCTGAACAATGCAACATCCTCACCACATAAGGAGAACACTTCCATGCCTTACCAGCTGTCTCCTTCCACCCAGATCTTGTCCCCCAGTGCTGGCAGCAGCTCCCAGGGCTGGCTGAGAGCTGTCCCTGGCAGGCAGCAGAGTCCCTGGGCCAGCACAGCGCCCTGGGCTGCAGGACCCTGCTCTGCACCACAGCCCTGAGCACCCCTGACTGCTCTACACAAGAGATCATCAGAGAATGTACTCACACAGTCTGTAGGCATTGGGATGATGCAGCTTGAGGAGATCACTGCAGGAGCTGCAGCTGCATTGTCCTGCAGCCAGAGGTTCCTGTGCCAAGGGCTGGCAGTGATTCTCCCCCAGTCCCTTCTCAGCACCTTCCCAGCCCTGAGTGATTGAAGCTCTCTGTGCCTGTGTGCTGTGCCCGGGGTGGCTGCAGGCAGTGCCCCAGCCCTGCTGGGCTGGCAGAAGAGCTGCTCATCCAGAGAAATGTCTTTTTAAGCTTTTCTTGGTTACCAGGATCTCCCTCTGGATGATGAGTTCAGCCCAGCTCAGCAGCACAGACACAGCACAAGGATTTTAATGACCCTCTCAGGGCTTTGTGCTCAGGCCCTGAACATCAGTCCCTGAGAGGGAGCTGAAGAAACCTCTCAGGAACTCCAAGGCAGAAGCCAACTCCAAAGTTTCTGGAAGTTTTAATGGGTCCCACTGAGGGACACGACACAGAAAGTGTCCCCAGGCCCCAGGCAGAGCAGAGAACTGCAGGCAGTGATGACAGGTGGGGACAAAGAGAAGCCAAGTCTGGGTGCCCTGGGCCACAGCAGCCTCTGTGCCACCAAGGGCACTGAGGAGACCCCTTGTCCTGAGGCCCTGGGGCCTCCTGGCACAGCCCCAGCAAGGCTGGGCACTGTCAGCCCCTTGTGCTGCCCTCAGCATCCCCCTCCCATGCCAGTGGCCTCCAGGATGTGCTGGAAGGAGTCCCTGGGGAAGGAGCTGTGGTCAGCAATGGCCCTGGGGGGCTCCTTCATGCTGCCAGGGACTGCAGGTTTTTCCGAGGACTTTGGGTTTGGCTTTTGCCTTGGAGTCTCTGAGAGGTTTGTGCAATCCTGGCCCCCAATTATCTTCTTTAACGAGTCCCTTGGGATTCTCAGACAGTAAAAACACTCAGTGGGGTTTATTAATACTTCAAGGTATTCAGGGTTAATTTTAACACCTCTTTTTGCCACTGAGCTTTGAGAATTTTTTTGGAATCCTGGCCTCCAGTGAGTGGATAGACTTTAATGAGTCCCTTGAGAGCTGTGCACTGACACAGAGAGTCTCAGTAATGCTTTTAGATACTGAAGATTTTAAAGATACTTTGGATTTTCCTTTGGATTTTCCATCCCACGCTGAGTCTCTGAGAGGTTTTTGTGCAATCCTGACCTCCAGTTATCTCCTCTACAGACCTCATGAGGAGCCTATGTTGGGGATTGACCATAGTGGGACCCATTAATTCTTCAAGACACTTTGGGTGTTTCCTCTGACTTTGACTCCTGGCAAGGTTTGTGCAATCTCCTCTCAGGCCCTAAGGTTCCCAGGCTCAGCACCAAATGCACCACGGGGCTCATTAGGATCAAGCAAGTCCTGACAAACCATGGCTGTGCCTTGATTTCCCTCTGGCCTGGTGCAGTTCATTAGAAAATTTCATGCTGCAGTTATGGAGAAATATTTCAAAGACTATTTGGAAATATGTATTCCTATTTTAAAGGGCACATTTTATTACTTTTCTTCTTACACAAGAGGTGATTGCAGCATTCAATGATTGATATTGACCCAGGGTCTCTCCTCAGGAGGTCTGGCCTGCTCAGAGAAGCTGTGCCTTGAGGTCTGAGCCAGTGTGGACAACCTTGCTCCACATTCCCCATCCCCATCCTGTCTCTTCTCACTCACCAGGGCCTTGCTTTGCATGGAGAACTGGCTGCACACAACCAAAGAGGGACTTTCTTCTTTTGTTTTTGAATCAACCTAAAACTCCTGAGTTTCCCCATTCAAACAGACACACTCCCCATGTGTGTGCAAGCCCAAGGTGCCACCAAGACCATTCCAGCCCTGCCCTGGGCCAGCAGTGAGGGTGCATCATCATCCCAGCCTGCACTGGGCCACTTCAAAGGGCTGTGGCCATGGACACTGCACTGTCCCAACTGCTGGGTTTGGATGCCAGTGTGTTCAGGGTTGGAATTTTTTCTTTTTTACTTATAATTTTTCCATTAACTGCTAGGAAACTCACTTCTGGGTACTTACAGGTGCTTAAGCAGAACGAAGGGGCCAAATGAGAAGATTTGTAGCACCTGGCTACACTTCTTTGGGTCTCTGGGAGTTTCTCTAAGAGGGGGGAGATCACACGAGTTTGGGGGGCACAAAAAGGACAGGGCTGGGGGCAGCTCTGCTGTCTCTTGCTCTTGGCATCAGAGAGAGGACGGCCAGGCTGCTGCTTGCTGTGGGACGAGTTCACTGTCACCACCAAGTCCGGTCCTGGGAAATCTACCACCATCTGCCCGTGTGCCCAGGAATTCTGAGCTCGCCTCCCCCTGCCCTGCTGGAGCTGGGCCGGCCCTGTCCCGCTGCTGCTGCCTCTTTGGAACTGCTCTGAGGCTTTTGGCTACGCTGTACCCCTGCCCTGCCCTGCCCTGCCCTTCCCTGCCCTGCCCTGCCCTGCCGGGACATCCCTGCCGTTGCAGCTACCACCCACGGAGCTTCTGATATATCCCATCCACCAGGCCGGGATTTTCCACCCTTCCAGCTTAGTGTTCTCATGATATGTGGGACGTTTATGAATATAAAAAGACAAGATTTTAGAAGCAGCTTCTTGTGATATTGTAGAAGTAAAGAAACATCTTGTACTGAGAACACATAGAAGATGAGCTATTAAGCTTGGTTGTTAGGTACTTACTAAGTAGAAGTCATATAGGTAAAGAATATAATGTTAAAACCCAGCAAAGTGGGACCTAGGTATTTGTCAAAAATGGATAAAGCAGAACTTTGTGGCTTTAATCAAGCAAAATCAAGCTCCTCATCTTTGGCAAGAGCAAAGTGACCTGAAAAATAGCCAAACCTCCACTGTGCCTGCCCAGAAGTGAAGATCAGCCTGAGGAAGATGTTGGCCTTCCTCCCAAGACCCCAACTCATGACCACCAAGAGACATGACAGTAAATTAGAATACAAAGTGAGAGAAGGCAAGGAATGGGCGGGTGAGGAGATGAAGGTTGTGGGATCAATGTCTATTTAAACCTGGACCTTGTCTTGACCGGGTACGCACGGTTTGGAGGAGATATCCCCCCGTGTGTCCCAGCTGGAAATAAAACATACCTGCTTTACAATTTCTAATTGTCAAGTCCTTATTCTACGCTTCACTCAGAGTCCTGCAGGGGCACCGAGATCAGGCTGCCCTGGGCTTTGTGAAGCAAAGCCCCTCGAGGTTCCTGATTCTGTTTTGTTGTTAATGGTGTAGTTGTTGTTTGTTTGCCTTGTCATACATACTGGTAAAGAACTGTTGTTCCTATTCCCATACCTCTGCCTGGGAGCCCTTTAACTTTCTAAATTATAATAATTTGGAGGGAGGGGTTTTGGATTCCCCATTCCAAGGGAGGCCCTGCCCCTCCCTAGCAGATCCCTGTCTGTCCAACCAAGGTAGATTTTTGCACCCAATGTGGGGCTCGAGGGCACTGAGAAAAGAAGGGTGAAAAAAGGAATAATGGTTCTTGAGAAACCTAATATTTTCTTTTGTGTGTGCTGGATATAGAAACCTCATTAGGTAACACCATGTAGTCTAGCTTATCTTGGTTTGGGTGGCACGTTGTCATGGCTGTATTTCTCCCATTTGCAGGCCCTTATCTAAACATGGGTCCTATAGCTGAGGCTACTGTGGCTGTTATCCAGTTTGTTTAATGGGTTAGTAAGGTGGAGGAATTCATGGACTTTTAACTTCCTCTGAAAGGCAGGCACATGGATACATGGCTATCACACACTAAGTGTATGTTTCTGGGTTTACTTTAAGAATTGTACTTTCTGTGAGGAAATTCCAGTGGTGGAAGTTTTCTCCCAGCCTTTCAACCACTTCTTTGTGCCTACCCCACCAGCTTTTGAAGGGTTTAAATTCCCTCTAGATACTAACCAAATGTTACTGATAGTCCTAGCCTAATTAGCTTTCAGAGATAAGGTGAGATCAACTTGGATCACCACAAAGACACCTGCCTCAGAGACAGGGGATACTGCCATGGAGCCTGACACTGCCCCACAGAACAGGGATGCTGCCCCACTGCCTGACCCTGCCTCACAGCCCACCTCAGAAATGAACCACCCGGATTGGGTGGGGGTTCTGGTGAAGGGGACAGGCCAGATGTTAAAGGAGAACATTTCCTCAGTGGTGGCCTCATTAGCCCCAGCTGGTGGGAAACCCTTCCCCTGCCCTGAAAAGGGAGAGTCTGACAGTGCAGCAGTGGAACCCACAGAGGTTACAACCGTCCAGGTTCCAGCTGAACCACAAGGGCAGTCACAGCCAGCAGCAGTTGCCCCTGTGGAAACAAAGAAGTCCAAGATGAAATCAGAGCACCCAGGTAATAAGGATAAGAAAGGAGGGCCCTCACAATCTGCAGGGGAGCCAGAGGTTGAGATCATCACTGAGTCCCTGACGTGTGAAATCTCTGTAATCTGCAAAAAGATACTGCACAATGGGGACGTGAGTCTTATACAGGCTGGTTACTTTGGGTCTGGGACCTTATAGGTACAGGTGTGCAACTGGACAGTGGTGAGGCAAGGAATTTGGGACCCTTGACCCAGGACCCAGATGTGAATCTGAGTAATGGAGCAAGGGCTTCCTTCCCTTGGGGAGTGGCTTTTAATGAGTGTAAAGGAAAGATTTGTCCACAGAGAGAGAATGCAGGAGTGCCATCATAAAAAGTGCTGGAAGACCCTTGAGGAGGGGATCCAAAAGATGAGAGAAGTGCCAGTATTGGAGGAACTATTTGGGAGGGGTGGACAGCTTGATAATTACCCTGACAGGTCAAAGTCAGATGCACAGGGCAAATGCTGTGGGATCTGGCAACTCTAGGGCCATCTCAATACACCATCTTCATTACAATGATCAATCCTGATACCAGCCAAGAGACAGTGGGTTCTGTTGCAAACAGGCTTAGAAATTATGGGAGTGTGATCAATGGCCCACGTCTCTGCTGTGGTTAGGGACCTCAAAGAGGAAATGAGGGATTAGATGAGGAGGAACAGTTCTCATATGGCAGCAGTGCGAGTCACAGACCCCAGAGTCAGAGTGCAATGACCCCCAGCTAGAGAGAGGGTACACCCCAAGAGCTGACCTGTGGTTTTTCCTGCGTGATCACACGGAAGACATGGGAAGGTGGGATGGGAAACCCACTTCTGTCCTGGCAGCACGGGTGTGTGAGCTCAAGGAGAGAAACACTAACCGAGGGGGTCCCACTAAAATGAAAGTAGCCTCAACCTCCCATGACCGAGCCACCAGGTATAATAGAAGTGAGAAGGCTCTGCCGGACACCCTTGAAGGAAGCTCTACTATGTATGCCCAGGAAGGGAATAATAACCAGTGCTAGAGGGGCCCTGCCTCCAGCCAGCAAGAGGCACAGGAAAACCGAGTCTTTTGGACTGTGTGGATTCCATGGCCTGGCACTTTAGAGCCACAGAAATATGAAGCTTTGGTAGATACTGGTGCACAGTGTACCCTGATGCCATCGGGACATGTGAGGGCAGAACCCATTTCCGTTGCTGGGGTGATGGGGGGGATCACAGCAATTGACTCTGGTGGAAGCCGAGGTGAGCCTGACCAGGAAGGAGTGGCAGAAACATCTGATTGTGACCGGCCCAAAGGCCTCGTGTATCTTGGGCATTGACTTCCTCAGGAATGGGTATTACAAAGACCCTAATGGACTCAGATGGGCTTTTGGAATAGCTGCTGTGGAGGCAGAGGGCATCAAGAAATTGAACACCTTGCCTGGACTGTCAGAGAACCCATCAGCAGTAGGACTCCTGAAGGTAGAAGAACAACGAGTACCAGTTACCACCTCGACGGTGCACCGCCGGCAGTATCGGACAAATCGAGATGCCGTGATCCCCATCCACAGGATGATCCAGGAGCTGGAGAGCCAAGGGGTGGTCAGCAAAACCCACTCACCCTTCAACAGCCCCATCTGGCCTGTGCGCAAGTCCGATGGAGAATGGAGACTGACTGTGGACTATCGTGCATTTAATGAGGTGACACCACCGCTGAGCGCTGCTGTGCCGGACATGCTGGAACTCCAGTACGAGCGGGAGTCCAAGGCAGCGAAGTGGTATGCCACTATTGACATTGCTAATGCATTTTTCTCCATTCCTCTGGCTGCAGAGTGCAGGCCTCAGTTTGCTTTCACCTGGAGGGGAGTGCAGTACACCTGGAACCGACTGCCCCAGGGGTGGAAGCACAGTCCCACCATCTGCCATGGACTGATCCAGACTGCACTGGAAAAGGGTGAGGCTCCAGAACATCTACAGTATATTGCATCATTGTGTGGGGGAACACGGCAGCGGAAGTGTTTGAGAAGGGAAAGGAAATTATCCAGATCCTCCTGGAGGCTGGTTCGGCAATCAGGAAGAGCAAAGTTAAGGGACCAGGTCGTGAGGTCCAGTTCCTGGGAGTAAAAAGGCAAGATGGACGGCAGCAGATTCCTACTGATGTCATCAACAAGATTACAGTGATGTCTCCACCAATCAATAAGAAGGAAACACAAGCTTTCCTAGGTGCTATAGGTTTCTGGAGGATGCACATCCCTGAGTACAGCCAGATTGTGAGCCCTCTCTACCTGGTCACCCGCAAGAAGAACCATTTCCACTGGGGCCCTGAACTGCAGCAAGCCTTTGCCGAGATCAAGCAGGAGATCGCTCATGCGGTAGCCCTTGGCCCAGTGAGGACGGGACCAGAGGTAAGGAACGTGCTCTACTCAGCAGCTGGGAACAATGGCCTGTCCTGGAGCCTTTGGCAGAAGGTGCTGGGTGAGACTCGAGGTCGGCCACTGGGATTTTGGAGTCGAGGCTACAGAGGGTCCGAAGCCAACTACACTCCCACGGAGAAGGAAATCTTGGCCGCCTATGAAGGAGCTCAAGCTGCCTCAGAGGTGATTGGCACAGAAGCACAACTCCTCCTGGTACCCCGACTGCCTGTGCTAGGGTGGATGTTTAAAGGAAAGGTTCCCTCTATCCACCATGCCACTGATGCCACATGGAGCAAGTGGATTGCTCTTATTACGCAGCACACCCGTATGGGTAAACTGAATGCCCTGGGATTTTAGAGATAATTACTAATTGGTCTGAGGATGAATATTTTGGCCTCACAGATGAAGAACAAGAGCAAGTGACATGGGCTGAAGAGGCTCCACCGTACCACCAATTGCCGGCGGAAGAGACACATTATGCCTTTTTCACTGACGGCTCTTGTCGTATTGTAGGGATGAACCAGAAGTGGAAAGCAGCTGTATGGAGCCCCACGCGACAGGTTACTGAGGCCACCGAAGGAGAGGGTGGATCAAGTCAACTCGCAGAACTCAAGGCTATTCAACTGGCCTTGGATATTACTGAGAGAGAGGGGTGGCCGAGGCTCTACCTCTATACCGATTCATGGATGGTAGCCAATGCTCTGTGGGGATGGCTGAAGAGGTGGAAAGAGGCTAATTGGCAGCGTGGAGGGAAACCAATCTGGGCTGCTGAGGAGTGGAAGGACATTGCTACCAGGGTAGGAAGACTACCTGTGAAAGTCTGCCACGTAGATGCCCATGTCCCCAAGAGCAGAGCTAATGAGGAGCATCAAAACAACGAGCAGGTAGATCGGGCAGCAAAAATAGAGGTGTCAAAGATTGATTTAGATGGGGAACACAAGGGAGAGTTGTTCCTAGCTCGATGGGCCCATGATGCCTCGGGCCATCAGGGTAGAGATGCCACCTACAAGTGGGCACGAGAACGGGGGGTAGATCTAACCTTAGACAGTATCTCTCAGGTTATCCACAACTGTGAGACGTGCGCTGCCATCAAACACGCCAAGCGGGTGAAGCCCCTATGGTATGGCGGACGGTGGTCTAAATATAAGTATGGAGAGGCCTGGCAGGTTGATTATATTACCCTACTCCAGACTCATCACGGCAAGCGCTACGTGCTCACAATGGTGGAAGCCACCACGGGGTGGCTGGAGACCTATCCTGTGCCCCATGCTACTGCCCGAAACACCATCCTGGGCCTAGAGAAGGAAGTCCTGTGGAGACATGGTACCCCTGAGAGAATTGAGTAGGCAATGGGACTCATTTCAAGAATAGCCTTATCAACACCTGGGCTAGAGAACATGGCATTGAGTGGGTGTACCACATCCCCTACCATGCACCAGCTGCCGGCAGAGTGGAGAGGCACAATGCACTGTTAAAAACCCAGCTGAAGGCATTGGGTGGGGGATCTTTCAAGAATTGGGAGCAGCATTTGGCAAAGGCCACCTGGTTGGTCAACACCCGAGGCTCCACCAACCGAGCAGGCCCCACCCAGGCTGAGTCGCTGCATACAACAGATGGAGATAAAGTCCCAGTGGTGCATGTCAGAGGCCTGTTAGGGAAGACAGTGTGGGTCAAGTTTGTCTTAAGCACAGACAAACCCATTCGTGGGGTTGTCTTTGCTCAGGGACCAGGTTGCACATGGTGGATAATGCAGAAAGATGGAACAACACGATGTGTACCTCAGGGAGATTGTTGGGTGAGAATCATTTGTAAACATCACTGTCTGCTGGATGCTATTGCCATTGTCTGTACATTAAACCACGCAGAATAAAATAGAAGGAAATGTGTAAGTGAGAGGGTATGTGTTAAGTGTTTAAGGTATGAGCAAGTGTTGAAGGTATGAGCAAGTGTTGAAGGTATGAGCAAGTGAGACAGGAATCCTGCCGCTCCGCAGCCTGGGGCCTGGATTCAGCAGCTCAGTATTGCTTGTTTTTTGTGGGGATAACGAATGAAAGTTTTATGTGGAATATATGTTGGTTTTGGCCCTAAGTCGACGATATGGGGATAAGGGGTGGAATGTCCTAGGGTGATGTGTTTATCCCTCAGTCGTCTGTTGGGTGTAAAGCAGGGGGAAGGTGCAGTTTGTTTTTCCCCAGGAAAGCTTTGCTCCTCGGATGGACCTTGAGACGAAGCCGGGGAGGAATTCACAAGACAAAAGAAGCTGTTTTTCCTCTGGGAGAGCAGTAGTTAGTAGTAACTTAGAGTTAGGTCTATAGAATAGCTGGAAGATTTTTCCTTTTTTTTTCCTTTTTCTCCCTCTCCTCGGAACTGTACTGATCTCTCTGGACTGGGGACCGGGGAAAGCGCCGGGGGCTTCCACAGGGGACCCACCCCCATCAAGACCAGCGCTGCATAACAACTCCCTTTCCTCCCAGCACCAGTGTAGATGGGCAGCAGTAACATCTGCAAGAGGACACTTGCTCTTTTCCAAGTTTGTTATCCCTCCATAAGCGGCACGAAGCTCTTGTCATCAGGTATTGTGCTGGGGAGTGCTTTGCCTGTGTAATAAACAGGTCTTTTCCACTTCTCTCTCAGGAAGTCTTTCTTCCCGAACCGGTTGGGGGAGGGGAGGGGGACCCTGTGGGAGGGTTTCTCCTAAATCTGTTTGAACCCAGCACAGGGCCCCATGAGACCAAGAGGCCACTGTGACCCTCTGGAATCAAGGAGACCATTGCTGCACTGCCAGACCTCATGGAATCAAGGATTCACTGTGACACTGCAGGGCTTGGGGGGACCAAGGCATTATTGTGACACTGCGGGGCCCAAGGATCCAAGGGACTTGGTAACACCAAGATATCCAATGGAAGCAAAGGGACATTGTGGCACTGAGAGGCCTCATGGAATCATGGAGACCACTGTGACACTCTAGAGACTCCTAAAACTGTGGTGACAGGAAGCTGGTTGGGAGTGTTGATCTGCTGGAGGGAAGGAGGGCTCTGCACAGGGCCCTGGACAGGCTGGAACCAGAGCCCAAATCCAACAATGTGAGGTTTAACATGTCCAAGTGCTGGGTCCTGCACTTTGACCACAAAAACCCCTGCAGCACCACAGGCTGGGGACAGAGTGGCTGGACAGCAGCCAGGCAGAAAGGGACCTGCAGGGACAGATGGACAGAAGGCTGGACATGAGGCAGCAGTGTGCCCAGGTGGCCAAGAAGGCCAATGGCTCCTGGCCTGGATCAGGAATGGTGTTGCCAGCAGGAGCAGGGCAGGGATTCCTCCCCTGTACTCAGCACTGGTTGGGAAGCACCTCGAGTGCTGTGTCCAGTTCTGGGCCCCCAATTTAGGAAGGACATGGAGGGGCTGGAGCGTGTCAAGAGAAGGGCAACAAGGCTGGTGAGGGGTGTGGAACACAAGTCCTGTGGGGAGTGGCTGAGGGAGCTGGGGTTGTTTTTCCTGGAGAAGAGGAGGCTCAGGGGAGACAAGGATGCGTCAGGGAACAGGTTGGACTTGATGATGTCCAAGGTCTTTTCCAACCTTGCTGATTCTGGCTGAAACCACGCTTGGAGAAGTTTCAGGATGAGCCCCGGGCCTCCTCTTCACAAGGTCCAGCAGCCCAGGTCCCTCAGCTTCTCCTCACAGTTCCAAAGCCCATCCTGTCAGTCCTGCAGAGCCTCTGCAGCTCCTCCTCATTGCCCAGAACAGGGAGCCCCACAGCCAGACACACCAGGCCAGATTGGCCCCCCTGGCCTGTGGGGGGCACTACAGGAGCCTGCAGACAATTCCTGCAGCACTTGGAGGATGATCCTGCTCCCCCAGGGGGGCCCAGGTCACTCCCAGTTACTCCCAGTATGATCCCAGTCACTTTCAGTTGCACTCAGTATGATCCCAGTATCATACCGGTCACTCCCACTATGATTCCACTATGATCCCAGCATTGTCCCAGGTGTTCCCATTCACCCCTACTCTTGTTCCAGGCACTCCCAGTATGGTTCCAGTTACCCCCAGCATGACCCCAGTCACTCCTCTTATGGCTCCAGTCCTTCCCAGTATGATTCCAGTATGAACCCAGTCACTCTCAGTATGGTGCCATTTGCCAACAGCATGGTCCCATTTCTCCCAGTCACTCAGTATGGTTTCAGTCACTCCCAGTATGATCCCAGTCACTCCCAGATACTCCTAGTACTATTCCAGTAACTTCCTTTATGGTTCCTCTGTGATCCCAGTCACTACCAGTCTTCCCCAGTAAATCCCGGTTGCCTCCAGTGTGTTTCTGTTCATTCCTAGTATTTCCCAGTATCTTCCAACAGGATTCCCTGCTCATAGCCACTCCCAGTCAATTCCAGCATGATTCCAGTCCCTCCCTGTATATCCCACATGCCCCCACATGGTCCCAGTTGCCCTCAACCTTCTCCTAGTCACTTCCAGTATGATCCCAGAATGATCCCCATCATTCTCAGTGTGGTGCCAGTCACTCTCAGTATGATTCCATTGTCCCCAGCATGGTCCCCCGTTCCTCTTAGTGTAATCCCAGTTGCATAGATCCAGTCACTCCCAGTATGATTCTACTCTGCTGCCATCGTGACCCCAGTGTCCCCCAGTATAGTCTCAGTTGCTCCCAGTTTGTCCCAGTCTGATCCCAGTTGCTCTCAGTGGCCCCAGCATAGACCCAGTCATTCCAAGTATGATCTCAGTATGAGTCCACGATGATTGCAGTCTCTCCCAGCATGGTCCCAGTCACTCCCAGTCGTTCCCATTGTAGACCCAGTCACTCCCAGTCACTCTCAGTGTGTTCCCAGTCACCCCCAGTATGGTCACAAACACTCCCAGTATATCCCAGTTACCCTTGGCATACTCAGTTATACTCAGTCACATCCACTTATCCCAGTATAGTTCCAGTTTCCACCAGTATGATCCCAGTCACTCTCAGTAAATCCCAGCTGGTCCCACGATGATCCCTGTTCCCCAGTTCTGGTCCTGCTGGGTCCCAGTGTGTTCTGATCCTGCTCCCAGTGGGTGCCAGTCTTGGGCCCAGTGTATCCCAGTACCAGTGTATCCTGGCATATGCCGGTGTATCCCAGTGTATGCCGGTGTCCCAGTCCATCCCAGACTGTCCCAGACCATCCCAGTCCTTTCGGATCCTTTCCCTCCCCCCCCATAGCTGAGGGGAGCTTTCCTCGTCACTGAGGACACCTGGAACCCCTATTCCCAGCCATCCCGGTTGTCCCACCTTTTGATGGGAATGGGGACAAGTGACCATTTGAGCTCCCTTTCCTGGGTATAGGAATGCCTTTAACCCCACCTGTCTGACATCTATCCACCCCACCCTCCCCTTTTCCCAATCCTGGAACACCCAAACCGCCTTCCCTGCTGTCCCAGCTCTCCCCGTTCCCCCTTTCCTTCACCCGTGACCCCCAGACCCCAAATCTCAGTGTCCCCCCAGTTCTCCTCTCCCTGCGGTCCCTGCCGTGGCGCTGTCGGAGCCCGGCCCGGGGTTCCCCCAGTTCCTGTCCATGGGGTCCCTGGATGGGATCCCCTTCCAGCGCCGCCACAGCCAGCGGGGCCGGGCGGAGCCGCAGCCGCCGGGGATGGCGGCCGGAGCCGAGCCGGGATATTGGGATGGCCGGAGCCGGCACAAGGAGCGGCACCGGCACGGGGCCAGCAGGGAGCTGCAGATGCTGCAGGAGCGGCACAGCCAGAGCGGGGCTCAGGGCGGGGAGCCGGGGCTGGGGGATCTGTGGGGCTGCCATGGCACCTGTGGGACTGCAGTGGGGATCCGTGGGGCTGGGCCGGGATCTGGGGCGCTGGGATGTGCATCCATGCGGATCCAAGGGGCTGGGATGAGGCTCTGTGGGTCTCCATCAGACTCTGGGGTTCCGTGGGGCTGGAATGGGGCTCCGTGGGGCTGGGACACAGTTCCGTGGGTCTTCATGGGTCCAATCCCTCCCCAGGTCTCCACACCTGCAGGAGGTTTCCGGCTGTGACCTCCTGCCCCATGGGAGCGTCCGGGGATCAATTCAGCTGAGCTCCGACAGGTGGGAATTCCTCTTCTTCCTGCCGGGATCCAGGGGATTCGTGGTGGCCGACAGCGCTGCCCAGGTCACCAAGAGACGCTGGGAACAGGATGAGATGGAGGCTGAGGAATTCACAAATCCCCTGGGGCACATCTGCCTGGAATGTCTCTGGAAATATGTCAGATATGGGTGGGAGGCACTGGAGCATAAAGGTGAGGAGGGTAGAATTCCCATGGGAATGTTGGATTTAGAAGGGATGAATTTGGGAACATGGGAATTCCCATGGGACCTCCATGGATGGATCCCACTGCTGTCCCATTCCCATGGGATGTCTGTAGATGGATCTCACTGCCATGCCTTTCCCATGGAATTCCATGAGCAGATCTCACCCCCATCCCATTGCCATGGAATTCCATGGATGCATCTCACAGTTATCCCATTCCAGAAGCCCCTGATATCCATGTGTCTGGAAAAGTGGAACACGGGACCCTGACATTGTCCTGCTCACGTACGGATTCTACCCCAGCACCATCAGGATCAGCTGGATGAAGGGGGATGAAATCCGGGATCGTTCCCAGCAGCAACAGCACCTTCCACACCTGGGCCAGGATTGAGGCGCTGCCGGAGGAGCGGGAGCAGCACCGGTGCCGGGTGGAGCATCCCGGAATGCCAGAGCCCAGGATCTTCTCCTGGGGTGAGGCTGGAAATGTGGAATGTGGGAATTGGGAATTTGGGAATGTGAGCCACAGGATGGGGGTTCCCCTCCTCTCCTCACCATTCCGTGCTTCCCAGAGCCACAATCCAGTGGGAATCTCACCCTGGTGGTTTCTGTGTCCATCATCGCTGCCATTGTCATCATTCTCCTCATCAGATTTGGCATCTGGAGACTCCAATCTGGTTCCCCCCAAACCCATCCTGGGGGTCTCCCTGTTCTCCTCTCCCTCCCAAGACTGCTGGGGGTCCCCCCACGACCCACCCACCCCCCTAAACTCCTCCTGGGTCTGCACACAGGGACCATGTCCCCTCCCCCAGGATGATGAGGGGTCCTGGGCTGAGCCCCCCACTCAGCCAAGGGTGTGGAGGGAACTGGGGGTCCTGGTGCTGGAAGTGGCTGCTCCCAGTATGAGCCCACTTGCTCTGTGTGGTTCCAGTTTCCTCAGCACTCCCAGTATGAGCCCAGTCACTCCCAGTCATTCCCCATTATGATGTAATTTGCCCCCAGCACAGTCCCAGTTGTTCCCAGTTGCACCTGCTATTATCCAGTGTGTTCCCAGTTCTCCCCAGTTTCCCCAAGTATAGTCCCAGTCATTCCCAGTCTGATGCCCGTGTCTCCCAGCAGGGCCCCAGTCACTCACTCTTGTCCCGTTTCCCACAGCGTGTTCCCCCCAGCACATTCCCAGTGACTCCCAGTGTGGTCCCACTGCATGGTCTCAGGCACTCCCAGTATATCCCAGTTGCCCTGAACACTCTCGTAGTCATTGCCAGGCACTCCCAGTTTCCCCAGAATGGTTCAGTTGCCCCCAGTTTTATCCCAATAACTGCCAGTACATCCCAGTTGTCACCAGCATACATCCTGTCATTCCTATTTATTCCTAGATGCTTCCAGTGTATCCCCAGTAGGGTCTCAGCATGGGTCTGGTAGCTCCCAGTAACCCCCCATATGGTTCCAATCACGTCGCCGTCATCCCAGTCTGATTCCAGTAACTCCCAGTATGATTAAGTGGCCTCCAGTGTGATCCCAGTTTCTCTCTGTAAATACCAGTATGACCCCAGTAGCCTCCAGTATGATCCTCATGGCTCCCACTCTCCCCAGTATATCCCAGTCACACCCAGCATGCTCCCAGTCATCCCCAGTTCCTCCCAGTTTCTTTCAGTGTGATTCCAGTTGCTCACAGCCACTCCCACTCAAACCCAGCAGGAGTCCATGCACCCTCAGTGTTATCCCAGCTGCTGCCAGAATAGTTCCAGTTGTTCCCAGTTCCTCCCAGTGTGGTTCCATTGTCCCCAGTATAGTTACAGGCACTTCCAGTGTATCCCAGTTTCCTCATTAAGGTTCTGGATACCTCAGAATGATCCAAGTCCATCCCAGTTGCTCGCAGTTGCCTCAAGCGTGATCCCAGTTTTTGGCCGTTGCCTTAAGTGTGGTCCCAGTTGCTCCCAGTATGATCCCAGCTTCCCCACTTGTGGTCTCAGTACCCCCAGCATGGTTCCAGTCTCTTCCAGTTGATCCCAGTTGCTCCCAATGTGTCAACATTTTCCTCCCAACAGTAGCTCCCAGGAGCCCCCAGTCAGGATCTGTTCACACCCATTGTAATCCCAGAGGCTCCCAGGATGAACCCAGGAGGACCCAGTCACCCCCAGTTTGGTTCCAGTCACCCCCAGTATGACCCCAGTCACACCCAGATACTCCCAGTATTATGCCACTCATGCCCTGAGTGACTGCTTGTCACTCCCAGTTTGAGCCCAGTTGCTCCCAGTCACCTCCAGCATGGTTCCAGTCACAGCCAGCACCTTTCCAGTCATTCCCAGTCTGGTTCCAGTAGGATCCCAGTATGACCCCAGCATGGACACAGCTGCTCCCATTTACCCCTACTGTAGTTTCAATCTCTCCCAGTGTATCCCAGTTGCTCCCAGCATGTTCCCAGTCACTCCCAGTTGTCCTCAGTTGCTTCAAGCCTGATTTCAGTTGCTCACAGCCACTTCCAGTCACCCACAGTGCAGTTCCAGTTGCTGCCAGTATGATAAATTATGATCCCAGTTGGCCCCAGCATGGGCCCAGGCTGTGCCCACTGTGGTCCCAGTAGGATCCCAGTTGCCCCCAGGCACCTTGCCGAGCCCCAGCCATGCTGTTTGCCCCCAGCCTGCCCACGGCCAGCCTGGGGCTGCTCCCGGGGCTTTTCTGTGCTCAGCATTGGCCTGGGCAAAGTGTTCTGGAGAGAGCCTGGGCAAGGAGCCTGCAGCCCCCAGGCCCTGGCCTGAGGCGTCAGCGCTGCCCCAGCAGTGCCCATGGCCTGTCCCTGCTGCAGCCCCGGCACTGCCACCCCCAGCACTGTGCCCGGCCCCGAGAGCACTCAGGCCCTACAGCAACACCAGGGCCAGCAGGGCAGCGGGGCAGGGCCACGGCAGCAGCACTGGCAACACCAAGGGCTGCTGCTGCTGCTGGGCACAGCTGCTGTGCCAGCACTGATCTGCCCCCAGCTCTGCACACAGACATTGCTGCTGCAGCTGCAGAGAAGGGAACCAAAGGGGCATCTCTGCAGAAAACTTGGCTGGGAGATCCTGGAGTTCCTTTAAGTTCACCAAGAGAGCAGGCCCTTATTGAGACAGTCTGTGGCCACAGGGAAGGTGGAGTGAAACAAAATGAGAAACGACATTACTTTGTGGACAAGTTCAAAAAAGTAAAACAAAGAAAAAGAACCTTCAAATTAAAACAAACAAGAAATATCAAAGAGTCCTTTTATTACAAGTGATTTGCAGAAATTGGCAAGCAGTTTAATGTTTCCCTAAGCATCTCATCATCAGTCTCCACACTGCAGCCTTGAGCTCCCGGTTCCTCAGGCTGTAGATGAGGGGGTTCAGGGCTGGAGGCACCACTGAGTACAGAACTGACAGGGCCAGATCCAAGGATTGGGAGGAGATGGAGGGGGGATTCATGTAGGCACAAAAGGCAGTGCTGAAGAACAGAGAGACCACGGCCAGGTGAGGGAGGCAGGTGGAAAAGGCTTTGTGCCGTCCCTGCTCCAAGGGGATCCTCAGCACAGCCCTGAAGATCTGCACATAGGAGAAAACTATGAACACAAAACAACCAAATGTTAAAGAAATGGAAAAAACAAGAAGCCCAAGTTCCCTGAGATAGGATTTGCCGCAGGAGAGCTTGAGGATGTGTGGGATTTCACAGAAGAACTGGCCCAGGGCATTGCCATGGCACAGAGGCAGGGAAAATGTATTGGCTGTGTGCAGGAGAGCATTGAGAAAGGCACTGGTCCAGGCAGCTGCTGCCATGTGGGCACAAGCTCTGCGGCCAAGGAGGGTCCCGTAGTGCAGGGGTTTGCAGATGGACATGTAGCGGTCATAGCACATGGTGGTCAGGAGTGAATACTCTGCTCCCATGAAGAACAGAAAGAAAAAGAGCTGAGCAGCACATCCTGCATAGGAGATGGTTGTGGTTTGCCAGAGGGAATTGTGCATGGCTTTGGGGACAGTGGTGCAGATGGAGCCCAGGTCGGTGAGGGCCAGGTTGAGCAGGAAGAAGAACATGGGGCTGTGCAGGAGGTGGCCGCAGGCTACGGCGCTGATGATGAGGCCGTTGCCCAGGAGGGCAGCCAGGGAGATGCCCAGGAAGAGGCAGAAGTGCAGGAGCTGCAGCTGCCGCGTGTCTGCCAATGGCAGCAGGAGGAAGTGGCTGATGGAACTGCTGTTGGACATTTGCTGTGGCTGGAGATGGGGATCTGTAAAAAAAGTAATCATGGAATAGTTCAGTTTGGAGAGGACTTTCAATAACCCAGCACAGCTTGGTGGCACTTTCCCCCCACTGCCTGCCCAGGGCTCTGCTGCCTGCAGCTGTCCCTGCCTGAAGCTGCTTCCCTGTGCCCAGGGCTGGGCCCTGCCAGTGCTGCCAGAGCCCAGCCCAGCCCTGGGGGCTCAGCTCTGCCCTGCACACCCCTCCCAGCTCAGGCACTGACCAGGGCCAGCTCTGTCTCTGGGTGCTCTGATGGCAATGTCAGAGCCACACTGAGGAGGCTGGAAAAGCAACATTGATGCTGCCTGCAAGGGACTCTGCTGATTTCTGTCACTGCCTGGTTTATTAGGATCTGAGAGAAAATTGTTTTATTTTCCACAACCTGAACTGAGGGATGAATATCTATGTGCAAATTCCCATCCAGGCAACACAGAGCAGGAGATTGGAAAAGCAGCATTTCCCATTTTATGCAGCCTCTGTCTTTCTGTGCTCCCTGTAGAATCTACTTGGAAATGTTCTGCAGTTGAATCTAGCTAGGATCAGTCCTGAACAATGCAACATCCTCACCCCACACAAGGAGAACACTTCCATGCCTTACCAGCTGTCTCCTTCCACCCAGATCTTGTGCCCCAGTGCTGGCAGCAGCTCCCAGGGCTGGCTGAGAGCTGTCCCTGGCAGGCAGCAGAGTCCCTGGGCCAGCACAGCGCCCTGGGCTGCAGGACCCTGCTCTGCACCACAGCCCTGGGCACCCCTGGCTGCTCTACACAAGAGATCATCAGAGAATGTACTCACAGAGTCTGCAGGCATTGGGATGTTGCAGCTTGAGGAGATCACTGCAGGAGCTGCAGCTGCATTGTCCTGCAGCCAGAGGTTCCTGTGCCAAGGGCTGGCAGTGATTCTCCCCCAGTCCCTTCTCAGCACCTTCCCAGCCCTGAGTGATTGAAGCTCTCTGTGCCTCTGTGCTGTGCCTGAGGTGGCTGCAGGCAGTGCCCCAGCCCTGCTGGGCTGGCAAAAGAGTTGCTCATCCAGAGAAATGTGTTTTTAAGCTCTTCCTGGTTACCAGGATCTCCCTCTGGATGATGAGCTCAGCCCAGCTCATCAGCACAGACACAGCACAAGGACTTTAATGACCCTCTCGGGGCTTTGTGCTGAGGCCTGAACATCAGTCCCTGAGAGGAGCTGAAGAAACCTCTCCAGAACTCCAAGGCAGAAGCCAACTCCAAAGTTTCTGGAAGTTTTAATGGGTCCCACTGAGGGACACGACACAGAAAGTGTCCCCAGGCCCCAGGCAGAGCAGAGAACTGCAGGCAGTGATGACAGGTGGGGACAAAGAGAAGCCAGGTCTTGGTGCCCTGGGCCACAGCAGCCTCTGTGCCACCAAGGACACTGAGGAGACCCCTTGTCCTGAGGCCCTGGGGCCTCCTGGCACAGCCCCAGCAAGGCTGGGCACTGTCAGCCCCTTGTGCTGCCCTCAGCATCCCCCTCCCATGCCAGTGGCCTCCAGGATGTGCTGGAAGGAGTCCCTGGGGAAGGAGCCTTGGTCAGCAATGGCCCTGGGGGGCTCCTTCATGCTGCCAGGGACTGCAGGTTTTTCCAAGGACTTTGGGTTTGGCTTTTGCCTTGGAGTCTCTGAGAGGTTTGTGAAATCCTGGCTTTCAGTTCTCTGCTTTAATGAGTCCCTTGAGAGGCTTTGTCAGTAACAACACTCAGTGGGGCTCATTAATGCTTCAAGGTACTTCAGTTCTTTTAGGGTACTTGGTGTTTCCCTTTTCAAACTGACTCTAGGAAAAGTTTGTGCAATCATGGCCCCAACTATGTGCTTTATCAGGTCCCATGGGATTCTTGGTCAGTAAGAACACTCAGTAGGGATCATTCATACTTCTGAATACTCAGGGGTAATTTAAGTATTTCTTTTTTTGTCACTCAGTCTCGATAAAGGTTTTGTGCAATTTTGGCCTCCAATTCTCTGCTCCAAGGACCTGATGAGGAGCCTGTGTTGGGCATGGACATCAGTGGGACCCATTATTGCTTTGAGACACTTTTGGGTTTTCTTCTGACTTTTTCTCCTGGCAAGGTTTGTGCAATCTCCTCTCAGGCCCTGATGTTCCAGGGCTCAGCACCAAATGCACCACAGGGCTCATTAGGATCAAGCAAGTCCTGGGAAACCATGGCTGTGCCTTGATTTCCCTCTGGTCTGGTGCAGTTCATTAGGAAAATATCCTGCTGCACTTATGGAGAAATAATTGAAAACATTTTAGAAATATGTATTCCATTTTAAAGGGCATATTTTTACTACTTTTCTTGTTACCCAAGAAGTGATTGCAGCATTCAGTGATTGATATTGACCCAGGATCTCTCCTCAGGAGGTCTGGCCTGCTCAGAGAAGCTGTGCCTTGAGGTCTGACCCAGTGTGGACAGCCTTGCTCCAATTCCCCAACCCCATCCTTTCTCCTCACTCACCAGGGCTTGCTTTGCTTGGAGAACTGGCTTCACACAACCAAGAGGGGGTTTCTTTTTTTTTTTTTTAACAGTCTAAAACTCCAAGTTTCAGACAACTTCCCAAGTGTCCAGCCCAAGTGCCACCAAGGAAGTTCCCCTTCCCCAAGGCAGAACCATGCAAGGAATGTTTCAGATACACAGGAATTCTGCAATAAACACAAATCCAGAGTTGGCTGAAGGCAGAATTAGACCAACTGCTGAAGGACAGACAAGCTTTGAACTCCTTGCAGCTCAAAGCTCCAGCTGGGTTGTTAGGAGGTGTGTGAGTGAGGCAAGAGTGAGGGCAAGGGAAATGCAGAGAGCCCTGGAAGTGCTTCTGTGCAGCCAGGCTGTGGGGAATGGCACTGCAGGCCTGGCCTGCACCAGGAGTGAGGCTGGATCATCATCCCAAGCTGCCCTGGGCCATTGCAAAGGGGCTGTGCCATGGACACTGCACTGAGCCCACTGTGGCAGCGCCTTGCTCAGGGCTGGTGTCAGTGCCCAGAGGCAGAGGGATCCCTTGCTGGGGGCTTGTGCCATGGCCACCTGCCCTGTGCCGCGCTGGCTGCTCAGGCACCGCAAACCAGAAAGCAGCAAACACCCACTGCCAGGGCCAAAAGGCCAGCTCAGGCAGACAGAAAGGGCAGGGCTGGGCACTGTTTTCATGGCAGCCCTCACTGGACACCACCCCTGGGTCACCTGGAATGGCAACTGCCATGGAAACCCGGCTCATGGAAATGCAAGGGTGCACAAATGTTTG
>JAJEOU010000347.1:0-18196 GCA_021534815.1 Acrocephalus arundinaceus | reverse complement strand
CAGGAAGGGCTGATGGATCACTTCCCCCACCCCTGCTCAGATCCAAAGCAGACCCAGACTCGCTTCTTGGGGCCCAGGGGTGGTGGTGGGGGAGAGATCTTCTCCTCCCCTGGGCCAGGCACCAGCAAACCAGGGGCCCAGGCCATGGCCTGGCCAGGGCCTTCTGCCACTGCCCTGGGCAGCAGCTTTCTCTCTCTTTCCCTCCCTGCAGAGGCTGGCAGGGGAAGGAGCCCCCAGCACAGGCCAGGCTCGGCGGACCAAGGGCAGACTTGAGGGCAGCGGGGCCACCCAGAGGGCAGCGGGGCCTGGCCCGGGTCCCCTGCTGCCTAGGGAGTGTTACCTGTGTTCTTGGCCAGAAGGAAAGAGGGAGTTTCACCTGTTCTCCTTGATATTTACACCCTGTACATGCACAGAGACGTAACTACTTTCAATTGGTTCTTTCCTGAACTTCCTGAAAATTCACTTGCTGGTCAAAACCACCACAGCATGGGAACTGATTAAAAAAGATACATGAAAATTTTTCTAAGTTAGACTACGTGCATAAGTAAACGTGTATACATGCCTTACTAACTTTCTGTAAAACTTTTGCCAACTATATTGATGATAATTGCTTTGCACCAATGAATATAATAAGTTATTGTAACATAGTCAATGACTTAAGATCACATTTTGTCAAGAGTATATAATCTGGAGAACACACAGAATAAAAACTTCTTCCATTTTAGATCCTGATCACGTGTGTGTGTATGTCACGTCCAACCTAACAGTAACAGCCAGGGCGGAGCCGTCCAGCATTGCCCTCAGCTCTGGGCACTCTGGGTTCACGTGTGGGGGAATAAGAACAAAAATTGGGGCATTTTCCCAGCAAAAATTGGGAATTTCCAAGCCTGAAATTGGTGGGTTTAACCCCAAAATGTTTGGGATATCACATCTATCCATTGACATGCCCAGAGGTTTTTTTTTGACATCAGGTCTACCCAATGAAATGGCAGGCAGGGAAAAGAAATCATATCTATGCATTGAACTGAATGGAGAAGAAAGACATCAGGTCTACCCATGGAAAGCAATTGATAGAAAAGGACACCAGGTCTACCCCAATAACGTCAATAGGGATTTAGGGACACCAGGTCTATCCCTTTTCAAGTCAATGGAGATTTTACGGCCAGATCTAACCATTAATAGGGCTTGATTGGGAAGGGTTACTGGTTAAACTGGGAGCACTGGGAAGGGCTAAGGGGAAGCTCTGGGAGAGGAACTGGAAGCACTGGGGTGGAGTTGGAAGCACTGGGAGGGAGAAATGGGAAACTGAGAAAATGGCAAGCAGTGGGAGGGGTTACTGGAAGCACTGGGAGTGTCCTAGGGAGGAATTGGGGTTGCTGGGAGATCCAGGGCATTACTGGAAACACTGGTAAGGATTACTGAGGATAAATAGAGGTAAACGGGAAACCAGGTCTACCCCAATAATGTCAATTAGTCTATGCACTCAAGTCAAAGGGATAAGTGGGACGCCGCGTCTACCCAGTCAAAGCAGGGGGGAATCACGACCACCCAGTTTGGGAAGGGGCCCAAGAATTTTGGGAGGTTCCCAGATGTATCCAAATGACTTTGAGGGGGAATCCAGGTGATTTTGGGGGTATGCAGGCAATTTTTGGGGGGATCCAGGTTCATTCTGGGGGTACCCAAGTGATTTTTTTGAGGGAACACATGTGATTTTTGGGCTACCCAGGTGTACCCAGGTGATTTGGAGGAGATCTAGGTGATTTTGCAGGTACCTAGATAATTTGGGGGGTGTATCCAGGAGAATTTGGGGGAGTATCCAGGTACTTTTTGAGTGTTCCGAAGTGATTTGGGGGGGATACAGGAGATTATGGTGAGGTGTGCATTAGATTTTTGGGGGTACCCAGGTGACTTTGAGGGGACCTAGGTGATTTGGGGGGTTCCCAGGTGTCCTCACTCACCCTGAAAGGCCAGGAGAATGTGAGGGCCACCATCACGTCCTCTTCTTCGACGTGGACACAAATTACCCTCGGTGTTGGGAGGGCTCTGGGGGGACACCCCGACATTCAGGGGCCACCCCAACATTCGGAAGGCACTGAATCATGACTTTAAAGAGCTAAGATTATAGCTATACAATGGAAGTAATTTATATGGATAAGAGTGTAAGTTAGATTAGCAAATGATAGGTTAATGATTATTAGATGCTTAAGCTAAGGCTAATTGCTGTATTGTTTGCCAGTATGAACTTGTTTATAGAAGGAAATGGAGTAAGTGAACCGTTAGAAAAACAGATTGAAACCAGTAGAACAATGACCAGCACCTGGACTTTATATCAATCAATGACAGAGCAGGGGACCTTGGCTCGTTCCAGAGGGTCACAGAGACCTGAGGAAGATTCCTCTGACTTCATCTTTTGAGACCACCGACCCAGTTCAAGAGAAGAATTGCACATGTGTGAAGGAATAATAACCTCATTTAATACAGAGTGGGGATGGGAGTTGCTGGGGTTATGCATATATATTATATGTAGGATCTTGAGAAATATAAAGAAGGCAGAGAACCTTGTACAGGTTGGTGATGCCTTTTGGAGATGATTCCTGTGCCACCCCGCTGGTGTTAGTAAAAATACCACTTACTGACTTTAACTAATTAGAGGTCTCTGTCCATGATCATATCTGTTTTTTAATGATTCACACTTGAGATTGTCTGAAACTCTGGAGTTTTAGATTCCTCAAATAAAAGAGAAAAACCTGTTCTTTTGGCTGAGTGCAGCCAGTTGTCTGAGCAAAGAAGGTCCCAGGTGAGAGAGGAGACACAGGATGGGGTTGGGAATGTGGAGCAAGGTTGTCCACACTGGCGTCAGACCTCAAGGCACAGCTTCTCTGCAGGCCAGACCTCCTGAGGAGAGACCCTGGATAATACCATCCCTGCATGTTGCAGTCATCTCTTCTTCTGAAGAGAAAAATACACCCTTGAAAATAGGAATTTGGGGTTTTTAAATATTTCTCATACTCTAGGAGAAAAGACTTCCTAGTGAACTGCACCAGGCAGAGGGAAATCAAGGCACAGCCATGGTTTGTCAAGACTTGCTTGATCCCAATGAGCCCCGTGGTGCATTGGGTGCTGAGCCCTGAACCTCAGGGCCTGAGAGGAAATTGCACAAACTTTGCCAGGAGTCAAAGCCAGAGGAAACACCCAAGGTTCTCAAAGCATTAATGGGTCCCACTATGGTCAATCCCCAACACAGGCTCTCATGCGGTCTGTAGATGAGAGAACTGGAGGCCAGGATTGCACAAAAACTTCTCAGAGACTCAGCAGTGAGGATGGAAAATCCAAGGAAAATTCAAAGTATCTTAAAAATCTTGAGTATCTCAAAGCATTACTGAGCCCCACTGTGTCAGTGCAAAGCTCTCAAGGGGACTCATTAAAGCAGATAATTGGAGCCAGGATTGCACAAAACTTCTCAAGACTCAGTGGCAAAAGAAGTTTTTAAACTAACCCTGAGTACCGTGAAGTATTAATAAACCCCACTGAGTGTGTTACTGGCTAAGAACCCAAGGGACTCGTTAAAGAGGGTAATTGGGGGCCATGATTGCACAAACTTTTCCTAAGTCAGTTTCAAAGTTAAACACCAAATACCCTAAAATAACTGAAGTACCTTGAAGATTATGAGCCCACTGAATGTTGTTACTGACAAGCCTCTCAAGGGACTCATTAAAGCAGAGAATTGGAGGCCAGGATTGCAGAAACCTCTCAGAGACTCCAAGGCAAAAGCCAAACCCAAAGTCCTTGGAAAAACCTGCCAGTCCCTGGCAGCATGAAGGAGCCCCCCAGGGCCATTGCTGACCAAGGCTCCTTCCCCAGGGACTCCTTCCAGCACATCCTGGAGGCCACTGGCATGGGAGGGGGATGCTGAGGGCAGACAAGGGGCTGACAGTGCCCAGCCTTGCTGGGGCTGTGCCAGGAGGCCCAGGGCCTCAGGACAAGGGGTCTCCTCAGTGTCCTTGGTGGCACAGAGGCTGCTGTGGCCCAGGGCACCAAGCCTTGGCTTCTCTTTGTCCCCACCTGTCATCACTGCCTGCAGTTCTCTGTTCTGCCTGGGGCCTGGGGACACTTTCTGTGTCGTGTCCCTCAGTGGGACCCATTAAAACTTCCAGAAACTTTGGAGTTGGCTTCTGACTTGGAGTTCTGAGAGGTTTCTTCAGCTCCTCTCAGGGACTGATGTTCAGGGTCTCAGCACAAGCCCTGAGAGGGTCATTAAGTCCTTGTGCTGTGTCTGTGCTGCTGAGCTGGGCTGAGCTCCTCATCAGAGGGAGATCCTGGTAACCAAGAAGAGCTTAAAAACACATTTCTCTGGATGAGCAGCTTTTCTGCCAGCCCAGCAGGGCTGGGGCACTGCCTGCAGCCACCCCGGGCACGCACACAGGCACCAGGGCTTCAACTCAGCTGGGCTGAGCACAGGCAGAGCTCATCAGGGCTCACTGCAGGAGAATCCTCCCAGCTTGCAAACAGTCACTCTCTGGCGGGAAAGCAGCTGCAGCTCCTGCAGGGATCTCCTGAAGCTGCACATCCCCCAGCTTGAGCACCTTCCAGGAACTTGGCTGCTGCAGGGCAGGATTGGCCTAGGGCAGGCTTTTCCTGCTGCCCCAGCCAGGCCCAGCACAAGCGCTCCTGGGGCAGCTCTGCTGAGGCTAGCAGCCGGGCGCAGCAGGGGTGCCCAGGGCTGTGGTGCAGAGCAGGGTCCTGCAGCCCAGGGCGCTGTGCTGGCCCAGGGACTCTGCTGCCTGCCAGGGACAGCTCTCAGCCGGCCGGGGAGCTGCTGCCAGCGCTGGGGAGAAGCTGTGGGGGGAAGGAGCCACCCTGAGCAGGGCAGCTGCTGCTGCTGCTGCTGCTGCTGCTGAGGGGGCTGTGTGGGCAGGGCTGCTCCCAGCTCCACACCAGCCTGGGCACAGCTGCGGAGGACACTTGCCAAAAGAAGGTAAGCCTGGCATTGCTGTAAAGATCAGGAGCTTTCCTGAGAGTGTTTTCAATTTCCTGCTTGGAGAAGGATGGGAAAGTGGGGTGATGAAAAAAGATTTTTGTTTTTATACATTTTCATATATTTGTAGCTCTGTAACTTATTATATGTATAAAACTATAATTCTTATTAGCTATATTCAACTACTGTTAGGTACTTATATAACTTTAATCCTTAATAACTCTTGTATATTTCCTACCCTTTCCCTTAGATTTTAGAACAATTAGCAGACCTAAATACATTCCTGAAATACTGTATAGTTTATTATCAGGAAGACACCTACAAGAAGAACATTTTGGTTTTTACCAGAGTGTGAGCAGTCATAAAAAAAGTGGAGAAAGAAGCCCTGGACAACTCCGATGGGTTTACCCAGGGTGTGTAACTGGGGAAATATATATTATATTTCCTGTTAAAAATCCTAATTAATCAACCTTAATAATTGTTGAAATTGGGCTGGGCAAGCCCATTCCACTTGGCACATGGAAGCTTCCAGTAAAGTCGGGTTTATATTACTGTTCTAATGCTGTTACAAGGGCTTTTTTTCTCTTTTGTTTATAGGAACAGGAGGATGAGAGAAGACAGAAGAGGAATTGTAATCACAGAATATTCTGAGTTAAAGAACACACAGGATAATCAAAGTAATGTTTCAACATTTACAGAGACTCTCTGTCCTGTCCCTGCCCTGCCCTCCAGGCACAGCACCACCACATCTGCTCTTGTTTCTGCACTGCCCTGATCCTGTCCCTGTCATCTGGTGCTCTCAGGGAGGCTCTGGCCTTTGCAGCAGCTGAGTCAGGCACTGCCCTTGGCATTCCTGCCAGGCAGCTGTGGCCATGGCATGGGGTGTCCAAGCTTCCCTGGGCCTGTGGGGCTGTGGGCAAAGCAGTCCATGGGAAAGAGGGAATGAGCTGAGCCCCTCCCTGAGATCCCATCATGGGCACAGCCGGGGATCTCCTTGCTGTGTCCTTCCAGCTCTGAGCTGCCCTCCTGGCTGCAAATCTGTGCCAGAGCCCCTGGGATTCCCTGAATGTGCCCCGGGAAGTGCAGAGATGCCAGAGCTGAGGAAATGCTGCTGGTTTGCCAAGGGAGCCGGGAGTGTCCTTGGCAGAAGGGGGTGCTGAGACCTTGCCCAGAGCCCTTTGGAGAGGGGGAGACATTGAGGGATCCCTGTGCTCTGGGCAGGGTCTGGTTTATCCAGGGTGACAGGGGAGTGTGATTGTGCTCTGATTGCAGCCAAAGCTGCAACCCAGGGCAGTTGGGAACAAGCCCATCCAGCCCTCACCTTCCCTGAGCCACAGGGAATCCTTTGCCTCTCACATCTCTGTGAAAACTGTGAGTGCAGCAGAAATGCTGGGGATTTCTGACCTCAGAGAAGCAGAATGATGTGTGGGCAGAAAAATAATGGCTAAAATTCTTCCTGCTCTCCATGTCCTTTAGAAGTGGAGTGCAGATGGCAAAAGCCTGTCTGCATAGGAGTGATTCCCCTGACAAATCCTGAATACCAGCCTTGTCTCTGCCACATGGCCACAAACCCAGGGCAGCAGAGCAGGGATGGCTCCTCCAGAGCCCTCCCAAAGAGGTCTGGCTGCTCCTGGCACACTCAGACAGCAAAACTGGAGCTCAGGCAGGGATCTAGGGGAAGGTTTTCCCAGAGCAGGAACAAGGGTGGGTGAGTCACAGTGGACAGTCTACAGGGAATGGCCCAGGTTTGGCTCAGAGCAGCCTCTGCTGACTTGTCCCTGTCCTTTCTTATGAACAGGTGCCCATGGCCAGCCAGAGCAAATGTCCAACAGCAGCTCCATCAGCCACTTCCTCCTGCTGCCATTGGCAGACACGCGGCAGCTGCAGCTCCTGCACTTCTGCCTCTTCCTGGGCATCTCCCTGGCTGCCCTACTGTGCAACGGCCTCATCATCAGCGCCGTAGCCTGCGGCCACCTCCTGCACAGCCCCATGTTCTTCTTCCTGCTCAACCTGGCCCTCACCGACCTGGGCTGCATCTGCCCCACTGTCCCCAAAGCCATGCACAATTCCTTCTGGGACACCACACACATCTCCTACACAGGATGTGCTACTCAAGTTTTTTTTTTTTGCCTTTTTTATCTCAGCAGAGGTTTCCCTGGTTACCATCATGTGCTACGACCGCTACGTGTCCATCTGCAAACCCCTGCACTACGGGACCCTCCTGGGCAGCAGAACTTGTGCCCACATGGCAGCAGCTGCCTGGGCCAGTGCCTTTCTCAATGCTCTCATGCACACAGCCAATACATTTTCCGCTGCCCCTGTGCCACGGCAATGCCCTGGGCCAGTTCTTCTGTGAGTGCCCCAAATCCTAAAGCTCTCCTGTTCATATCATATCTCAGGGAAGTTGGCTCATTGTATTTTCCATCTGTTAATATTTGGTTGTTTTGTGTTCATTGTTTTCTCCTATGTGCAGATCTTCAGGGCTGTGCTGAGGATCCCCTCTGAGCAGGGACGGCACAAAGCCTTTTCCACCTGCCTCCCTCACCTGGCCGTGGTTTCTCTGTTTGTCTGCATTATAATGTTTGCCTACCTCAAGCTGCCCTCCATGTCCTCCCCATCCCTGGATCTGGCCCTGTCAGTTCTGTACTCGGTGGTGCCTCCATCCCTGAACCCCCTCATCTACAGCCTGAGGAACCAGGAGCTCAAGGCTGCAGTGTGGAGACTGACAACTGGATGCTTTCAGGAACATTAAACTGCTGGTCAATTTCTGAGTATTACTTGTAATAAAAGTAATTTTTGATACTTCTTGTTGGTTTTGTTGTGGGTTTTTTTTCCTCTGTTTTATCTTGTCCACAAAGAAATGTCATTGTTTCAGCCATTTCTCATTTTTTATCGCTCCACCTTCCCTGCAGCCACAGACTGTTCCAACGTGGGGCTGCGCTCTTGGTTTCTTTAAAGGAACTCAAGGATCTCCCAGCCAAGATTTCTGCAGAGATCCCCCTTTGGTTCCCCTCTCTGCAGCTGCAGCAGCAATGTCTGTGTGCAGAGCTGGGGGCAGATCAGTGCTGGCACAGCAGCTGTGCCCAGCAGCAGCAGCAGCAGCCCTTGGTGTTGCCAGTGCTGCTGCCGTGGCCCTGCCCCGCTGCCCTGCTGGCCCTGGTGTTGCTGTAGGGCCTGAGTGCTCTCGGGGCCGGGCACAGTGCTGGGGGTGGCAGTGCCGGGGCTGCAGCAGGGACAGGCCATGGGCACTGCTGGGGCAGCGCTGACGCCTCAGGCCAGGGCCTGGGGGCTGCAGGCTCCTTGCCCAGGCTCTCTCCAGAACACTTTGCCCAGGCCAATGCTGAGCACAGAAAAGCCCCGGGAGCAGCCCCAGGATGGCCGTGGGCAGGCTGGGGGCAAACAGCATGGCTGGGGCTCTGCAAGGTGCCTGGGGGAGACAGGGGGGATCAGCAGAGCGGGGCTATCCATCCCACTGCGCGGACACCCGGCAGCGTCCCAGGCTCCTCATGCCTGCCCAACTCCCCCTGTGCAGCCCTGCCCTTTCATGGTTGACCCACCCTACAATGAGAGAGTGCTGTTCAGGTTGTCAATTGTAACATGGAGTCATTCATTCTGGAACACACTCAGGCTGGGAGGGGTGGGAGTTCTGTGTCTTTGGCTCAGGAGTACAGGCTCCTCGTCCTGGCTGGGGGGGAGGGAAACCGGAGCAGCCCAGGCTGGCATGGGCAGGCTGGGGCAAACAGATGTGGGCTCTGCAAGGGGCCTGGGGGCAACTGGGATCCCACTGGGATCACAGTGGGAGAGGCTGGGCTCATGCTGGATGAGACTGGGATCATACTGGATCATACTGGCAGCAACTGGGACTGAACTGAGGATGACTGGGAGTGATTGTGAGCAACTGGATTCAGGCTGGAAGCAGCAGAGTTCAAGTGGGAGTTACTGGGAGCATGCTGGGATACCTTGGGATACACTGGGAGAGACTGAAACCACAGTGGGGGTAAATGGGAGCAGCTGTGCCCATGCTGGGATCATACTGGGATCCTACTGGAACCAGACCGGGAGTGACTGGAAAGGGGCTGGCTGTGACTGGAACTCTCCTGGAGGTGACTCGGAGCAACTGGGCTCATACTGGGAGTGACAGGCAGTCACTCAGGGCATGACTGGAATAATACTGGGAGTATCTGGGAATGACTGGGGTCATACTGGGGGTGACTGGAACCAAACTGGGGGTGACTGGGTCCTACTGGGTTCATCCTGGGAGCCACTGGGATTACAATGGGTGTGAACAGATCCTGACTGGGGGTTACTGGGAGCTACTGTTGGGAGGAAAATGTGGACACATTGGGAGCAACTGGGATCAACTGGAAGGGACTGGCACCATGCTGAGGCGACTGAGACCACAACTGGGGAAACTGGAATCATCCTGGGATTATACTTGGACCACACTTAGGGCAGCTGCCAGAAACTGGGATCATGCTTGAGGGAGCTGGGAGTAACTGGGAAAGACTGGGATCATTCTGAGGTAACCAGAACCTTACTGAGGAAACTGGGATACACTGGAAGTATCTGTAACTATACTGGGAACAATGGAACTACACTGGGAGGAACTGGGAACAACTGGAACTATTCTGGCAGCAGCTGGGATAACACTGAGGGTTACAGCACTCATACTGGGATTGAGTGGGAGTGGCTATGAGCAACTGGAATCACACAGAAAGCAACTGGGATGAACTGGGAATGACTGGGAGCATGTTGGGAGTGACTGAGATGTACTGGGGGAGACTGGGAGCTATGAGGATCATACTGGAAGCTGCTGGGGTCACACTGGAATTGACAGGGAGCAACTGGCATTGCACTGGGGGCCACTGGCCTCATACTGGAAGTGACTGGCATCCGACTGGGATTATAGTGGGTTTTAATGGACCCTGACAGGGGGGTTACTGGGAGCTACCAGACCCATGCTGAGAGCCTACTGGGGATACACTGGGAATAAATAGGGATGACAGGATGCTTGCTGGTGACGACTGGGATGTACTGGCAGTGACTGGGATAAAACTGGAGGCAACTGAACCATGCTGAGGTAACTGGGAGTGCCTGGCAATGACTCCGAGAATGTTCAGGACAACTGGGATATACTGGGAGTGTCTGAGACCATGCAGGTGGTGACTGGGACCACACTGGGAGTCACTGGGAATGTACTGGGTGGAACTGGGGGAACACACTGGGGGAAACTGGAGACAGGTCTGAGTGACTGGGGCCCTTCTGGGAGAGACTGGCATCATACTGGGAATGACTGGGACTATGCTGGGGACAACTGAGAGAACTGGGAACACACTGGATAATAGTGGGTGCAACTGGGAACAACTGGGACTGTGCTGAGGGCAAATTGCATCATATTGGGAAATGACTGGGAGTGACTGGGCTCATACTGGAAGCAAGATGGATCCTCAAGGGAGTGAGGGGAAGTGACCAGGATCATTCTGGGAGTGACTGGGCTCATACTGGGAGTGCTGAGGAAACTGGAACCACACGGACAGAGCAAGTGGGCTCATCCTGGGAGCAGCCACTTCCAGCACCAGGACCCCCAGTTCCCTCCACACCCCCAGCTGAGTGGGGGGCTCAGCCCAGGACCCCTCATCATCCTGGGGGAGGGGACATGGTCCCCGTGTGCAGACCCAGGAGGAGTTCAGGGGGGTGGGTGGGTCATGGGGGGACCCCTGGCAGTCTTGGGAAGGAGAGGAGAACAGGGAGACCCCCAGGATGGGTTTGGGGGGAACCGGATTGGAGTCTCCAGATGCCGAATCTGATGAGGACAATGATGATGATGGCAGCGATGATGGACACAGCAACCACCAGGGTGAGATTCCCATTGGATTCCGGCTCTGGGAAGCACAGGATGGTGAGGAGAGGAGAGGAACCCCCATCCTGCTGCTTCACATTCCCAAATTCCCAATTCCCACATTCCACATTCCCAGCCTCACCCCAGGAGAAGATCCTGGGCTCTGGCATTCCGGGATGCTCCACCCAGCATTGGTGCTGCTCCCGCTCCTCCAGCAGTGCCTCAATCCTGGCCCAGGTGTGGAAGGTGCTGCTGCTGCTGGGAAAGATCCCGGATTTCATCCCCCTTCATCCAGCTGATCCCGATGGTGCTGGGGTAGAATCTGTACGTGAGCAGGACAAAGTCAGGATCCCATGTTCCACTTTTCCAGACACATGGACATCAGGGGGTTCTGGAATGGGATAACTGTGAGATGCATCCATGGAATTCCAAGGCAATGGGACAGGGGTGAGATCTGCCCATGGAATTCCATAGGAATGGGATGGCAGTGAGATCCATCTACAGAAATTCCATGGGAATGGGACAGCAGTGGGATCCATCCATGGAGGTCCCATGGGAATTCCCATGTTCCCAAATTTTGCCCTCCCAAATCTCACATTTCCAAATCCCACATTCCCATGGGAATTCTACCCTCCCCACCTTTACGCTCCAGTGCCTCCCACCCATATCTGACATATTTCCGGAGACATTCCAGGCAGGTGTGCCCCAGGGGATTTGTTCATTCCTCAGCCTCCATCTCATCCTGTTCCCAGCGCCTCTTGGTCACCTGGGCAGCACAATCGGCCACCAGGAATCCCTGGATCCCAGCTGGAAGAAGAGGAATTCCCGCCTGTTGGAGCCAAACTGATTGGATCCATGGACGCTCCTGTGGGACAGGAGGTCACAGCTGGAAACCTCCTGCAGCGTGTAGAGACCTGGGGAGGGATTGGACCCACGGAGACCCACGGAATTGTGTCCCAGCCCCACGGAGCCACATTCCAGCCCCACGGAGCCCCAGAGTCTGATGGAGACCCACAGAGCCTCATCCCAGCCCCTTGGATCCGCATGGATGCACATCCCAGCGCCCCGGAGCCCGGCCCAGCCCCACGGATCCCCACTGCAGTCCCACAGGTGCCATGGCAGCCCCACAGATCCCCCAGCCCCGGCTCCCCGCCCTGAGCCTCGCTCTGGCTGTGCCGCTCCTGCAGCATCTGCAGCTCCCTGCTGGCCCCGTGCCGGTGCCGCTCCTTGTGCCGGCTCCGGCCATCCCAATATCCCGGCTCGGCTCCGGCCGCCATCCCCGGCGGCTGCGGCTCCGCCCGGCCCCGCTGGCTGTGGCGGCGCTGGAAGGGGATCCCATCCAGGGACCCCATGGACAGGAACTGGGGGAACCCCGGGCCGGGCTCCGACAGCGCCACGGGCAGGGACCGCAGGGAGAGGAGAACTGGGGAGACACGGGTGAAGGAAAGGGGGAACAGGGAGAGCTGGGAGAAGGGAAGGGGGTTTGGGGGTCCCAGGATTAGGAAAAGGGGATGGTAGGGGTGGGTAGATGTGGGATAGGTGGGGTTAAAAGGCTCCATTTGTCAGGAAAAGGAGTTCCAAGGTTCCCCGGTGTCCCCATTCCCATCAAAAGGTGTGAAAACCCAGGATGGCTGGGAATAGGGGTCCCAAGTGTCCTCAGTGATATGGGAAGGAGGGGCTGGGTGCTGGGAAAGGCAGGAGTAGGAGTCCTGGGTTCCCAGGGTCAAAGAAATTGGTAGGCCTGGGTGAGGTGGGATGGCCAGGAAAAGGGTTTGGGGGTCCCAGTGACAGAAGTGGCTGCTCCCAGTATCAGCCCAGTTGCCCCCTGGTGTGGTTCCAGTTTCCTCGGCACTCCCAGTATGAGCCCAGTCACTGCCAGTCATTCTCCATTATGATGCTGTTTGCCCCTAGCATGGTCCAGGTTGCTCCCACTTTCATCCAGTTCTCTCAGTTTCCCCATGTCTAGTCCCAGTCACTCCTAGTATGATGCCAGTCTCTCCCAGCATGGTCCCAGTCATGCCCAGTTTCTCACAGTGTAGACCAGTCACTCCAGCCTGCTCACAGCAGCTCCCAGCATGGTCCCACTTCTCCCCAGTGTGCCAGTTTGAACACAAAACCAATAGGAGATCCCAAGTAAGAACTGTTCCATGACCCATTTCTCATAACTCTGGGGGGATATCTTCTGGTAATGGGCCAGCTGTTCAAACCAGGTGGGGCAGTGTTCTTTATCTCTTCACCCACCCACACTCCCTCCAGGGAGATATCTTCTGTTAATGGGCCATTGAGTCTCACTGCATCACTGATCAAATTCCATCATCCCATTGTGAGATGCTCCACCCAGGGGGAGGAGCCAAGCATTCCTACCTGGATATAACCTGAGATTTAACACACCAGAGGCAGCCTGTTTCTACTGGATTCCCAGAGGAACACCAGACCCATCTACACCACCCCTGGACCTTCAGGGGAAAACTACACCCTTCTACAGGATCATTGCTTCAACAAAACCACATCTGTGACTCCAGGAGGACTGCAGCCACGATTTGATTGCACTGCTAACAACACCCTGCCTAACTGGGTATCAGGTATTCTGACTCTGTCAGCTTATTTTTTTACTACTGCATTTTTATTTTGCTTTTCCTACTAAAGCACTGTTATTCCTATTCCCATATCTTTGCTTGAGAGCCCATTCATTTCAAAATTATAATTCAGAGGGAGGGGGTTTATTTTTTCCATTTCAAGGGAGGCTCCTGCCTTCCTTAGCAGACACCTGTCTTTCCAAACCAATCTCGGTCCAGATATCTTGGGGGGTCCCTGGGCTTGGTTTCTTAGGAGGGATATTTGAAGAATGAAGAACTTCAAAGATCAGTGGAAAATGCCCCTTGGGAGGACATTGAGGGTCCTGGTGGTGGCTGATGGTAGAAGCAGCCTGGAGGAGCAGGGGGGACTCCTTGGACCCCCTGCAGCCCACAGCCGAGAAAAAGGGGAGAAGGGACCCCAGAGACCCCAAAATCCCCTTGCATCCCTAAATGGGGAGATGGATCAGGGGGGAATTTTTCCGATTGCTGGGACTCCCAGCAGCCTGGGGAGGGCTTGGACTGAGTAGATGGGGGACCCTCAATACGAGCATGACCCCCAGCAGCTGGGGAAAGGGGGGAACCCCTGAAAACAAAAGGGGAGAGACCTGGGATGGGAAATTCCTTTGAGGCATTTTCAGGGCAGAATCTTGGTGTTTAGGAGGTTTTTATGGACCCCAGATTCCAGGTGACTTTTAGAGATGGACTTGGTCATGCAAACCTTCAAACTCAATGTGCTCATCTGTTGTTTTTCCCCAAACCAGGATTTCCCATTCCCAAACCTTGGCCAGATGGAGGTGGAAGCTGTGAGGAAGAGGAAGATGCCCCGGGACAGCCAGGCAGGTGAGGAGGAAGTCACTGCCACTTTTCCCCATCTCTCCTGCCCCATCTCCCAGCCCAGCATGGCCCCCAGCTGCAGGACAACCCCGCTGCTGACGCTGTCCCGCCAGGTATTCCCTCGGGAGATCTCCTTCCCCTTCCCTCTTGCACAGAGGAAATTCCATTCTCTCCTTGTTCTTTCTCCCCCAGAAAAGGAGCTGAGGATGGAGACCAGGGAGGACGAATCCCCTCAGAAGAACCTCGTGGAAGAGGCTGTTTTGAGTGGCTCCCTGGCACAGGAATCCAATGGGGAGGAAAAGTCCCAGAGATCCCACAGGAGAAGGGGCTCCAAACCCATCCCAGGCTGCTCTGAGGAGGAAAGACCCACCCTGTGCCAGGAACGTGGCCGGAGATCAAGCCAGAGCTCAGACCTGGTAGTCCATGAGCAGCTTCATGACAGGGAGCAGTCCTATGAGTGCTTGGAGTGTGGGAAGAGCTTCAGCAAGAACTCCAACCTGATCCGCCACAAGAGGATCCACACTGGGGAACTGCCCTACGTGTGTGGGGAATGTGGGAAGGGCTGCAGAGACAGCTCCGACCTGAATTCACCACCTCAGGACCCACACTGGGGGGGAATGTAAGGCCCTCAGCGGAGTGTCCCCAGAGGAACACTGGGAGATATGAGTGTTGTGGCTTCACCACCCAGCCTACCACCGCATACGTGACCATACAAGTATGCAGGCCCAGGCGGACTGTCCACACTGGGAGAGGTATATGTCCCAGTGTAGACAGACCGCTCCGATCTCCCTTCACCAGTGCACAACTTAGTAGAGGCTTCCTCTAAGGGCAAGCAACTCACCCTCATCACCCACCGGGCGTCCACACTGGGGAGAGGCCCTACGAGTGTCCCCAGTGTGGGAAGAGTTTCTCCAGAGCTTTGCCTTGACCCGACACCAACGGAGGCACCAGTAAGGGAAGTCCTGCGAGTGCCCCGACTCTGGGAAGGGCTTCATGTGCATCTCCAACCTCATCCCCCATCAGAAGATGCACACTGAGAAGAGCCCTACTGACCCACAGTTCCCTGTGATTCATTCTGGGAGGACACCTGTCCCTTTTCCTGCCCCTGGCAATGATGTGAGATGGGATTTAAAAACGTGAGCATCTGGCCATGGCCCCATCATTGTATTTGATCCCATCTCAGGTCATTACCAGGGCTAGGAAAGGGACTCTATCTCTCCCCCAAGGTGAAGGGTGTCCTTTCCAGGCAGGATGGGACGAGCCAGTTGATGTTTTGTAGTTTTCCCTTTATATTGTTAGTTTTATCCGTTTGTTATCAATATTGTTTCTGTTCCTTTTTGTTCCTTTTTCTGTTCCCATAAATTGTTCTTATCCCAGCCTGGGATCTTTGCTTTTGTACTTTCAATGGGAGGCTGGAGGGCAGCGAGCAGTGGCACGGTTTTAGTGGGAGCAAAAATTGGGGAATCCCATTCCCAAACCCGGCCCATGGAAACCGAGCATCCCAGCTGGTGCCAGCCCTGGCTGCCCTGGAACAGCCTTGGGAGCGCGTCCCTGGCTGGGGCTGTGGGAACCTCTTCCCTCTGGTGCCCAGGGACAGGACTGGAGGGAAGGGCTGGAGCTGAGTCGGGGCAGGTTTGGGTTGGATGTGAGGAAAAGGTTTTTCCCCCAGAGGCTGCTGGGGCACTGAACAGGCTCCCAGGGAAGGGTCCCAGCTCCAGGGCTCTGGGAGCTCCAGCAGCGTTTGGACAGCGCTGCCAGGCCCAGGCTGGCATTGTTGGGGTGTCCTGTGCAGGGCCAGGAGTTGGACTCGAGGATCCTGGAGACCTCCCAGGGCTTTCTGGGGATGCTAAAGAGCCCTGTGCTCAGAGGCAGTCACAGCCATTCCATGGGGACATCCCAGGGCACCTTGGGCTGCAAAGGCACCCATCTGTCACAGGCACTCACGGGGGCTCCACGGTGACATCCCAGGAGTCCCCAGGCTGCCAAAGAGCCGGGATGTCCCAGACACTCCCAGGGGTTCCTGTCATGGGCAGAGTGGGAGCTTCAGGCAAAAGCTTGATTTCTTCATTGGAGAAACTCTTGCTGAGTTTGGGTGGAGAAATGACACCCAACAGCCACCATGGATCCTCAAACTCTCCAGGAGGCCTAGACTTTTAAAATTCCTTTAAGAAGAGACTGGGATGTCTGGATCTAAACCAGCCCCAGACTTTCAAAAGTTTATGTAAAAGATTGGAGGGGAATTTAACTAAAGCAATTTGTCCCACAGGGTTAAAGATGAATACCAGATATATTTATATAAATTCAGCTATGATTGATTTGATCAGGATTAGACAGAAAGATTTATTTACACAGAGTAAATTAAAAAAATATTTACTCCAGATAGAAGCTACATATATTAAATTAGTGCTCTAGGAAGAATTTTCAATTAGGGCCTTGATGGAGTTGTTTGAGCCCGTTTCAGAAGAGCCTCCTGCTCCAGCAGGAACTGCCTTTCCTGTGCCAGGACCAGGGCAGATCCCACTGCAGGAAAAGCCCCAGGCCAGCCCCAAGACAGTGAAGGCCTCGGGCACAAGTGCAGAGTGCCGTGCTGGCAGCTGTGCCAGGGAGAGCCTGAGGCACCAAAGGCACCTTGGCAGCAGCAGCTGCTCCCAGGCCATGGCCACAAGCCTCCCTTGGCAGCCCGGCCTGGTGGCCAGCACTGCAGAGCTGCTGCTGCTGCTTCAGGGCTCCTTTCTGCCTGGGCTCTGCCCCAGCCCACAGAGTGTGACCTCAGCCCTGAGCCTGGCACAGCCGCTGCGCCTGAGCCCTGCAAAGCCTCAAGGTCACCTGGGCCAGCCTGGCTCTGTCAGCCCCTGGGGAAGGCAGGGCCAGCAAAGGCCAGAAAGGGGCTGCCTTTGCCTGCTGCATGTGGGCTCCAGCAGAGACAAGGAGGAGTCAAGGCAGTGCATGGAGTCCAGGGAGCAGCCCCTTCTCCCCATGCAATCCTGGAATGGTTTGCATGGGAAGAGCTCTGCAGTGCTCATCTCATCCAAACCCCTGCCATGAGCAGGGACATCTTTGAGCAGCTCAGGTTGTTCAGAGCCCTGTCCCAGCTGGACTGGAATGTTTCCAGGGATGGGGCATTGACCACCTCCCTGGGAACCTGTCCTGCTGGATCACCAACCTCACCATCAAAAATTTCCTCCTTATCTCTCCTTATCTGAACCTCCCTTTAGTTTAAAACCACACCCTTTGTCCTATTGGGACAGGCCCTACTAAAACCTTTGTCCACCCTTGCATTTCCCATGAGCCGGGTTTCCATGGCAATTGCCATGCCAGGTGACCCAGGGGTGGTGTCCCAGTGAGGGCTGCCATGGAAACAGTGCCCAGCCCTGCCCCTTTCTGTCTGCCTGAGCTGGCCTTTGGCCCTGGCAGTGGCGTTTGCTGCTGGTTCCGCGGGCCTGAGCAGCCAGCGCGGCACAGGGCAGGTGGCCATGGCACAAGCCCCCAGCAAGGGATCCCCTCTGCCTCTGGGCACTGACACCAGCCCTGAGCAAGGGCTGCCACAGTGGGCTCAGTGCAGTGTCCATGGCCACAGCCCCTTGCAATGGCCCAGGGCAGCTTGGCATGATGATCCAGCCTCACTCCTGGCCCAGGCCAGGCCTGCAGTGCCCTTCCCCACAGCCTGGCTGCACAGAAGCACTTCCAGGGCTCTCTGCAGTTCCCTTGCCCTCACTCTTGCCTCACTCACACACCTCCCAACAACCCAGCTGGAGCTTTGAGCTGCAAGGAGTTCAAAGCTTGTCTGTCCTTCAGCAGTTGGTCTAATTCTGCCTTCAGCCAACTCTGGATTTGTGTTTATTGCAGAACTTCCTGTGTGTCTCAAACATTCCTTGCATGGTTCTGCCTTGGGGAAGGGGAACCTCCTTGGTGGCACCTTGGGCTTGGCACACACTTGAGGAGATTGTCTGAAATTTGAGTTTAGATTAAAAA
>JAJEOU010000920.1:0-49619 GCA_021534815.1 Acrocephalus arundinaceus | reverse complement strand
CATTCCGGGATGGTGACTCCACCACCTCCCCGGGCAGGCCATTCCAGTACTTTACACTCTTTCCATGAAAAACATTTTCCTAATATCCAGCCTGTATTTCCCTTGACGCAGTTTGAGACTGTGTCCTCCTGTTCTGTCAGTGCTGCCTGGAGAAAGAGACCAAGCCCAGCTGACTACAATCCCCCTTCAGGAAATTGTAGGGAGTGATAAGGTCACCTCTGAGTCTCCTTTTCTCCTGAGACCTTTTTGTGCTGCATCTCACCTCACACGGATCATACCCCAAGGCACTGAACCCAGAGGGTCTGCCCAGCTATCCCAGCCCCACCTGGAACCCTCGGGTGCCCAGGTGTGCCCCAGAGCAGTGACAGCCACGGGGACCACACCAGGGGATGCCCAGCAAAGCCACTGAAGGAAAAGCTCATTTGAACTCTGCTTCGGAGAGCCAAGACCAACAGCACCACGGAATCACAGTGAGGAGGATCAGGATGGGATTTCAGCCAGGATCTCAGGACCTGGCACGTCCCTGTGCTGCTCCATTCAGGCAAAGATCTCCTCTGGGCAGCAGAGCAGAGCTAACAGCAAATGAGGGTGAGTACACACAGAAGGGGAATCACAGAAATTCAGAAAAAATTGGGTTTTCAGCTGTTGCTTTCCCTCACCCTTGGGTTTGCATTCCTTTTATCCCTTACTTTTATGGGAAGTACAGAGGATTAGCTGTCTCTCAGTAGCTCCTGAAGGAGCCAAGAGCTGGAGTGATGGACCCAGCAGGGAAGGACAAACATCCCACGTGTCTCCAGCTCCAAGAAAATCTGTGATTTTGTGTCTTGCCATAAAGCAGGACACAGGCACAACCAATTCCCTCACGGCCATGGCTCGAGGCCTCCTTCTTCCCTTGAAACCTGCCCTAGTTTGCTTTCAGCACATTCAAGTGGAGAGAGAGAGAGAGAGAGAAAATACAATTGTGGAAAACTTTTAACAAGACTGGATGTGGCACTCGGTGCCATGATCCAGTTGAGGTGTTAAGGCATGGGTTGGACTCGATGATCTTGAAGGTCTCTTCCAACCTAGAAATTCTGATTCTGTGATTCTGTGATTCAGGAGGGGTCATCCAGGTTGGGGCTCAGCCTCCTGGGGTCTCTGGGGTGTTCAGTGGGCTGAGTCAGAGAATCCCAGACTGGCTTGGGTTGGAAGGGACCTTAAAGCCCATCTTGCTCCAACCCCCTGTCACGAGCAGGGGCACCCTTCCCTAGAGCAGCTCTCGGCAGCTCCAGATCTCCAGAGGTCCCTGGGGAAGCTCCGTGTCCGTGCCTGCTCCGGGAGCATCTCCGGCATTGCTGGGCCTCCCACCAGCCCATCCATAATGCAGATCTCTCCAGGTGTCCTTGCTGCAGTATCCCTGCGACTGATCAGGCTGGGGCTGGGACATTTATGAAACTCAGCTTTCCAAATTTCAGTTGGTTTTAATCTTCACTACTTGGTTTCCTGTCTCTTCAGTGTGTGCTCTTTTAATAACCGTAACCCATCTGATAATGTTGTTATAAATCAATGATCTGTTTACAACCTTAACTCTGTTTTACTGAAGACTTTTTTGTTGAGGAAAATAAAAGCTGCTGTAATTATACCTTGTAACTGCAGGGTGTTATAGCTGGTGAACTCATCCAACAAGCAATTTCAATTAGTTTATCCAGGCAAATATTCTAGTGTTGATTTCATACATATAAAAAACACACATAGCTACTTCCATGAGCAGCAGAAATAATTATTCCTGGATCCCTGTGCCTCTGTCTCAAGAGCAAACTCATGCTAGATTTTCTGATGCTTAAAAAAAGTTGAATTCACCATGCTGCCTTTCTCTGGGTAAAAGCTTTAATAATATCTTTCATCTGACTAGTTCCCTATTTTCCCAGACTTGTATCTTGGAGATAAATGTGTCCTTCCATCAGATTTTATTGAAATGGGTTATAAGATTTAGAAATCACTGGAGATGGGGAAAGGAAACAGCCGGGCAGGCACTGCTGGTGTATAAGGGTCATTTCCTCAGGAAACCAGGCTGAAAATACTTTGGGTGCCATTAAAAAGTTGGAGCTGTCATTTCAGGGGAAAGCTTCAGAGAGACTTGGAAGCTGTTTTCCGAGCAGTTAGTTCAGTCTGTGTTTCCCAAAGTGCTCAGCCTGGATTGCTGGACAAATTCCTGCATTTCGGAGGCTCCACAGCCAACTTGTTGAGGACACTGGAAAACGTGGCTGTTTCCTTTGGTACCTTCACTGAGCCAAACCCACCAGATCCTTCTGGAGAAGTTGGCCAGCACAACATGTTGGTACCTTTGTTCCATTTTACTGAAGATTCTGGTTGTCATGAGGTTCACAAGGTCCAAAAATCCCTCGTTTCCCACCAGCTGGGATTGGGCCTGATAGCCAGAACCTTTAGGACAAGGACAAAGACAGATGGCTTAAATAATTAGCGAGACGACTCTTCAGGGGTGTTTTGTAAAAGCAAAAGGTTTAATAAATGCAAAAGAATAAACTTACAGAAATAAAAGAAAAGCCAAGCACAGGTGCCTGAGAAGCTTCTGGCACCTTGCTAAGACACCCTAAAAGGCTCCTTGGTTCCTTTGTGCTGCCTCTTTTAGTACTTGATGGTTTGGGTGGGCTGTTTGGCCCTTAGCCCAATGAAATCAGCACCAGGCTTTGACTTATACTTTCCAAACCCAATCAATGCCTCTGTGCTGGCACTGAGCCAATTACAGTGAGAACAGTAAAGAACTGTCCAACACCATGGACCAGCCCCTGGGAACCCGAACGAATTCATAGCAGGAGCCAGAGAACCCAGGGATCGTGGGTTCAATGAACGCCGATCGGTCTGGTAGCCACGCCCATTGATGGGTGGGGCCGTGTCCTCCTGCCAATGGGGAGCGGTGGGGTGGGGATGGGGCGGGGTTTTCTAAGGACACGGGTGTGAGGGTGTGGGAAGGGGCGGGGCCTGAAAGGAAACGAAAGTGGGCGGGGCGTGAACGGAAACGAAAGTGGGCGGGGCGTGGGGGGCAATGAATGAGGCGTGGGATGTCCCCGCAGGGTCCCCAACAGGACCTCGGTGTGTCCCCAGCGTTCCCCAACAGGACATCAGGGGGCACTTGGGCCTAACTGGGGACATGAGGGGGACATCGAGGCCTCTTGGGGAAACTCAGGGGGACATTGGGGACCTCGCAGTGGCCCCGTGAGTGGGGGGGCAAGGCTGGGGTGGTGAAGTCACCCTTTCCTGTTTCCCGCCGGCCGCGCCGCATTCCCGAGTGTCCGCGACTGTCACCAGGTCCTGTTCGCCCACCGGAGTGTCCTGGATTGTCCGCAGAGTGTCCCCAAGGTGTCCCCTCCGTTTCCCCAGTGGTCATGGAGGCCCACGAGGTGCGACAATACCGGCACAGGGGGGCGGGAGGGGACGGGGACACGGTGGGTGGCAGAAGGGAACAGGGGGTCGCCAAGGGGAAAGGAGGGCGTGGGAGCAAGGGAGGAGGTGATAGAGGGATGGAGGGGACCGAGGGTGCTGGGCAGGGGGGAACAGTGGGAGGTGGCAGGATGGGACAGAGGGGGACAGCAGGCGGTGGTAGGGGGGTGGCAGAGGGGACAGTGCGGGGTGTCAAGGGGGAGAGCATGGTGGCAGGGGGTGGCAGAGAGGGTGAGGGGGTCAAAAAGGTACAGAGGGGACAGCTGCACCCTGTGTCCGGGAAGAGGACAATGGTGACCCTGGGGAGGGCACAGGAGCCACCCCAGGAGGCCACAAATGCCATGAGGTCCTCGCCTCCTCATCTGTCCCCTCCCCATCTGTCCCTGTTTCTGCTGGAGGCTCTAGTGGACATGGTGGCCACCCTGGGTGAGCTGGCGGCCATTGTGACCCCCCCACGCAGGGGAGTGCGGCTGTCCCTGTCCCTGTCCCTGCACGAAGGCCTGAGGAGATTCACCCGGATTTTCTGGGACAATCTGGAGCACCGCTCTGTCACCTCCCTGGGCCAGGCTGTTGGGGGTTAGCCTTGTTTCTTTTTTCACCTATAGAATTTTTTCCCAAGAGTTGCAAGGCAATTGATGGCTGGGTACTTATGAGTGATCAGGTGAAGACAAAAGCATGGAAGGTAGCACTTAGCTACACCCTTGTCTCCGGGAGTTTTTCCCCGAGGGGGGGGGGAGAGAGAAAGACGGGGGCAGCTTCACTTTTGGTGTGGTCTGTGTGTCGGGGGCGGACGCGGCTGCCGTTGCTGTGTGGGTTTCTCACTGGCACCGACGGGATCTGATCCTGGAGAGAGAGCTGCCGTCGTCTGCCCGTGTGCCCAGATCCGGATTCCTCTTTTTTGCTGCCCTGCTGGAGCTGCCTCGGCTGGGCATCCTGTCCCACTGCCTCAGCGTTGTTTTGGAGCTGCTGCACCGCGGGCCCGCGCTGGCCTTCTTGCCAGACGGCTCTGCCCTCCAGTGACCACCGACTGAGCTCCGAACTTCATCCGATCCACCAGCCCGGGATTCCCCACCGTTCCAGCTTGGTACTTTTCTTTGAAGTCCCCCAGAGACCAGACTGCCCCAGGTTTTGTGGGACCAAGCTCCGTCAAGGTCCCTGGTTCTGTTTTCGCTATTAATTGCTGTAGTTGTTGTTGTTTGTTTGCCTTGTTATACCTATTAGTAAAGAACTGTCATTCCTATTCCCATATCTCTGCCTGAGAGCCATTTTAATTTTCTAAATTATAATAATTTGAGGGAAGGGGATTTGAATTATCCATTCCAAGAGAGGCCCTGCCTCTCTCTAGCAGATACCTGTCTTCTTTCAAAACTAAGACAGATTTTGGTGCCCAGACGTGGGGCTTGAGGGCATTGAGAGAAAAAAGGGAATAACAGTTCTTAAGTGACCTAATTTCTTGTTCATTCTTGTTCACTGGATATAGAAACCTTGATAGGTAACGCCATGTGGTCTAACTTATCCTGGTTCGGGTGGCATGTGGTTGTGGCTTTATTTTGCCCATTTGCAAGCCCTTTCCTAAACATGGGCCCTATAACAAAAGCTACTGTGGCTGTTATTCAGTTTGTTTTATGGGCTGATAAGGTGAGGAATTCACTGATTTTTAACTTGCTCTGGACAGCAGGCACGTGGATACGTGGCTATCACATACTAAGTGGGTGTATTTGGAGTTACTTTAAGAATGGTACTTTCTGTGAGGAAATGACAGTGAGAGAAGTTTTCCAGACCTTTAGCCAGTTCCTTATGCCTACTCCACCAGCTTTTGAAGAGTTCAAATTTCCTCTAGAAACTAACCAAATGTTGCTGATGATCCTAGCTTATTTAGCTTTCAAAGATAAGGTGAGGTCAATTTGGAGCACTGCACAGACTAGGGATATTGCTGTGGGGCCTGACACTGCCCCAGAGGCTAGAGATACTGCTGTAGGGCCTGATACTGCCCCAGAGACTAGAGATACTGCTGTAGGCCCTGATACTGTCCCAGAGGCTGGGAATGCTGCCATAGAGCCTGATACTGCCCCAGAGACTGGGGATGCTGGCCCACTGCCTGACCCTGCCCCGCAGCCCACCCCAGAAATGAACCACCCCAGTTGGGTGGGGGTTCTAGTGAAAGAGATACGTGAGATGAGCCAAGTGCTGAAAGAATACACTTCCCCAGCTGGTGAGAAGCCCTCCCCTTGCCCTGAAAAAGGGGAATCCGATGGTGCAGCAGTGGAACCCACAGAGGTTACAACCGTCCAGGCTCCAGCTGAACCACAGGACCAGTCACAACCAGCTGCAGTTGCCCCTGTAGAAACAAAGAAGTATAAGATGAAATCAGAGCACCCAGGTAATAAGGATAAGAAAGGAGGGCCCTCACAGCCCACAGGGGAACCAGAGGTTGAGATTACCATCGAGTCCCTGACTTATGAAAGCCTACGTAATCTGCAAAAAGATATTGCACGACGGGGACGTGAGGCTTATACAACTTGGTTACTTCGGGTTTGGGACCTTATAGGTACAGGCGTGCAACTGGATGGTGGTGAGGCAAGGAACTTGGGACCCTTGACCCAGGACTCAGGGGTGAATCAAGTATTTGTAAGGGAGCAAGGGCCCCTTCCCCTCTGGGAGCGACTTCTAATGAGTGTAAGGGAGAGGTTTGTCCACAGAGACAGAATGCAGGAGCACCATCATAGAAGTCAGTGGAAGACCCTTGAGGAAGGGATCCAACAGCTGAGGGAAGTGGCCATATTAGAGGTACTCTTTGGGAGAGGTGGACAGCATGACAATGACCCTGACAAGGTCAGGTGCACAGGGCAGATGTTGTGGAACCTGGCAAGTAAGGGGCCATCTCAATACACCACCTTCATTGCAATGATCAATCCTGATAGCAACCGGGAGACAGTGGGTTCTGTCGCCAGCAGGCTCAGAAATTATGAGAGCATGGTCAGTGGCCCAATGCAGGCTCAGGTCTCTGCAGTAGTTAAGGAACTCAAAGAGGAGGTAATAAGAGAAGTGAGGGAGGAGGTGAGGGAGGAGATGAGGAGGAACAGTTCCCATGTGGCACCGGTGCGAGTCACAGGCCCCAGAGCCAGAGCCCAACGCCCTCCAGCTAGAGAGAGAGGGTACACCCCAAGGGCTGACCTGTGGTTTTTCTTGCGTGACCATGGGGAAGACATGGGAAGGTGGGATGGAAAACCCACTTCTGCCCTGGCAGCACGGGTGCGTGAGCTCAAGGAGAGAAACACTAACCGAGGGGGTCCCACTAAAATGAAAGTAGCCTCAACCTCCCAGGACCGAGCCACCAGGTATTATAGAAGTGAAGATGATATGTCAGATCCCCTTGAAGGAGCCTCTACAATGTATGCCCAGGAAGGGAATAATAACCAGTGCTAGAGGGGCCCTGCCTCTAGCCAGGAAGAGGCACGGGAAAACCGAGTCTTTTAGACTGTGTGGATTCGATGGCCTGGCACATCAGAGCCACAGAAATATGAAGCTTTGGTAGATACTGGTGCGCAGTGTACCCTGATGCCATCGGGACATGTGGGGGCAGAACCCATTTCCATTGCTGGAGTGACAGGGGGATCACAGCAACTGACTCTGGTGGAAGCCGAGGTGAGCCTGACCAGGAAGGAGTGGCAGAAACATCTGATTGCAACCGGCCCAAAGGCCCCGTGTATCCTGGGCATTGACTTCCTCCGGAATGGGTATTACAAAGACCCTAAGGGACTCAGATGGGCTTTTGGAATAGCTGCTGTGGAGGCAGAGGGCATCAAGAAATTGAATACCTTGCCTAGACTGTCAGAGAACCCATCTGCAGTAGGACACCTGAAGGTAGAAGAACAACGAGTACCAGTTGCCACCTCGACGGTGCACCGCCGGCAGTATCGGACCAATCGAGATGCCGTGATCCCCATCCACAAGATGATCCGGGAGCTGGAGAGCCAAGGGGTGGTCAGCAAAACCCACTCACCCTTCAACAGCCCCATCTGGCCTGTGCGCAAGTCTGATGGAGAATGGAGACTGACTGTGGACTATCGTGCATTGAATGAGGTGACACCACCGCTGAGCGCTGCTGTGCCGGACATGCTGGAACTCCAGTACGAGCTGGAGTCCAAGGCAGCGAAGTGGTATGCCACTATTGACATCGCTAATGCATTTTTCTCCATTCCTCTGGCTGCAGAGTGCAGGCCTCAGTTTGCGTTCACATGGAGGGGCGTACAGTACACCTGGAACCGACTGCCCCAGGGGTGGAAGCACAGTCCCACCATCTGCCATGGACTGATCCAGGCTGCACTGGAAAAGGGAGAGGCTCCAGAACATCTGCAATACATCGATGACATCATTGTGTGGGGGAACACAGCAATGGAAGTGTTTGAAAAAGGGGAGAAGATCATCCAGATTCTCCTGGAAGCTGGCTTTGCCATCAAGAAGAGCAAGGTCAAGGGACCTGCCCGAGAGATCCAGTTCTTAGGGGTAAAGTGGCAAGATGGTCGTCACCAGATACCCACAGAGGTAATCAACAAGATCACTGCAATGTCTCCACCGACCAGCAAGAAGGAAACACAAGCTTTCCTAGGTGCCATAGGCTTTTGGAGAATGCACATTCCCGAGTACAGCCAGATTGTGAGCCCTCTCTACCTGGTTACCCGCAAGAAGAATGATTTCCACTGGGGCCCTGAACAGCAGCAAGCCTTTGCCCAGATCAAGCAGGAGATCGCTCATGCGGTAGCCCTTGGCCCAGTGAGGACGGGACCAGAGGTAAAGAATGTGCTCTACTCAGCAGCCGGGAACAATGGCCTGTCCTGGAGCCTATGGCAGAAGGTGCCGGGTGAGACTCGAGGCCGACCACTGGGATTCTGGAGCCGAAGCTACAGAGGGTCTGAAGCCAACTACACTCCCACGGAGAAGGAAATCTTGGCTGCCTATGAAGGAGTTCAAGCCGCCTCGGAGGTGATTGGTACAGAGGCGCAACTCCTCCTGGCACCCCGACTGCCTGTGCTGGGGTGGATGTTTAAAGGAAAGGTTCCCTCTACCCACCATGCCACCGACGCCACATAGAGCAAATGGATTGCCCTCATCACACAGTGCGCCCGTATTGGAAACCCAAACCGCCCTGGGATTTTGGAAGTTATTACCAACTGGCCGGAAGGTGAAAGCTTTGGTCTCATGGATGAAGAGGAGCAGGAACAAGTGACACGGGCTGAAGAAGCACCACCGTACAACCAACTGCCAGTGGAAGAGACACAGTACGCTCTTTTCACTGATAGTTCCTGTCGCATTGTAGGCCTGAACCGGAAATGGAAGGCAGCTGTATAGAGCCCCACACGACAAGTTGCACAAGCCACTGAAGGAGAAGGTGGATCGAGTCAACTTGCTGAACTCAAAGCCATTCAGTTAGCCCTGGACATTGCTGAAAGGGAGAAGTGGCCAAAGCTCTACCTCTACACTGATTCGTGGATGGTGGCCAATGCTCTGTGGGGTTGGCTGGAAAGGTGGAAAAAGGCCAACTGGCAGCGTCGGGGAAAACCAATCTGGGCTGCTGATGAGTGGAAGGACATTGCCACTCGGGTAGAGAAGCTACCTGTGAAAGTCCGCCATGTAGATGCCCATGTCCCCAAGAGCAGAGCTAATGAGGAGCACCGAAACAATAAGCAAGTAGATCAAGCTGCCAAGATAGAAGTATCAAAGATAGACTTAGACTGGCAGCACAAGGGAGAGCTGTTCCTAGCTCGATGGGCCCATGATGCTTCAAGACATCAAGGCAGAGATGCCACCTATAAGTGGGCACGAGACCGAGGGGTGGATCTAACCATGGACAGTATCTCCCAGGTTATCCATGACTGTGAGACATGTGCTGCCATCAAACAGGCCAAGCGGGTGAAGCCCCTATGGTATGGGGGACGGTGGTCTAAATATAAGTATGGGGAAGCCTGGCAGATTGACTACATCACCCTTCCCCAGACCCGCCAAGGCAAGCGCTATGTGCTGACCATGGTAGAAGCCACCACTGGATGGTTAGAGACCTACCCTGTGCCCCATGCGACTGCCCGGAATACCATCCTAGGCCTTGAAAAACAAGTTCTTTGGAGACATGGCACCCCTGAGAGAATTGAGTCGGACAATGGGACCCATTTCAAGAACAGCCTTGTAAACACCTGGGCTAGAGAACATGGCATCAAATGGATATATCACATCCCTTATCATGCACCAGCTGCCGGGAAAGTTGAACGATGCAATGGCCTGCTTAAAACCACCTTGAAGGCACTGGGTGGGGGGTCCTTCAAGAACTGGGAGATTAATTTAGCAAAGGCCACATGGTTAGTGAACACCAGAGGTTCCACCAACCGAGCAGGCCCTGCCCAGTCTGAGCCCCTGAGAACAATGGATGGGGATAAGGTTCCAGTGGTACACATGAGAGGTATGCTGGGAAAAACTGTTTGGGTTAATTCTGCCTCCAGCAAAGACAATCCCATCCGTGGGGTTGTCTTCGCTCAGGGACCAGGTTGCACTTGGTGGGTAATGCAAAAAGATGGACAGACCCGATGCATACCTCAAGGAGACCTTGTTTTAGGGTGAACTACCCATGCCACTGTATTCGTACCCACATCTGCATGTATATGTGTATATAATTGAGGTAGTGCATGTATGTATATAGTTTAGAAGTTTAAATTCAATGTAATATGTTGGTATGGGAAAAAATTCGGGGTGGATTAATGTTGGGGGTTAGCCTTGTTTCTTTTTTCACCTATAGAATTTTTTCCCAAGAGTTGCAAGGCAATTGATGGCCGGGTACTTATGAGTGATCAGGTGAAGACAAAAGCATGGAAGGTAGCACTTAGCTACACCCTTGTCTCCGGGAGTTTTTCCCCGAGGGGGGGGGGGGAGAGAAAGACGGGGGCAGCTTCACTTTTGGTGTGGTCTGTGTGTCGGGGGCGGACGCGGCTGCCGTTGCTGTGTGGGTTTCTCACTGGCACCGACGGGATCTGATCCTGGAGAGAGAGCTGCCGTCGTCTGCCCGTGTGCCCGGATCCGGATTCCTCTTTTTTGCTGCCCTGCTGGAGCTGCCTCGGCTGGGCATCCTGCCCCACTGCCTCGGCGTTGTTTTGGAGCTGCTGCACCGCGGGCCCGCGCTGGCCTTCTTGCCAGACGGCTCTGCCCTCCAGTGACCACCGACTGAGCTCCGAACTTCATCCGATCCACCAGCCCGGGATTCCCCACCGTTCCAGCTTGGTACTTTTCTTTGAAGTCCCCCAGAGACCAGACTGCCCCAGGTTTTGTGGGACCAAGCTCCGTCAAGGTCCCTGGTTCTGTTTTCGCTATTAATTGCTGTAGTTGTTGTTGTTTGTTTGCCTTGTTATACCTATTAGTAAAGAACTGTCATTCCTATTCCCATATCTCTGCCTGAGAGCCATTTTAATTTTCTAAATTATAATAATTTGAGGGAAGGGGATTTGAATTATCCATTCCAAGAGAGGCCCTGCCTCTCTCTAGCAGATACCTGTCTTCTTTCAAAACTAAGACACAGGCCCTGGCTGCCCTCGAGACAACCCTGGGTGCCACCTGGGCTGATGTGACAGCCGGGTCAGAGCCTGGCGGGAGTCGGTGGATGAGCTCAAGGGCTGGTGGTCCTGGCTGTTTGAGGAGGGCAGCAATCTCCTCGAGGTCTCTGAGGACGAGGCCATCGCTGAGGCAGTTGCTGCTGCCCGGGCCAGGAAGCTGCAGGACCCGGCCACCGGCTGGGGGACAGCTGGGGACAACCTGGTGGCTGCAGCCTGGCAGCCGCCGGTGGCCCTGGCCAAGGACGAGGTGCCCTCGGTGGTTGCCACACACGATGCCCAGTTGGCGGCGACCACCAATGCCACAGAAGAGGCCATGGTGGCCACCAGGCAGGCGGGGGTGGCCACGAGGAGACAGCAGATGGAGGAGGCCCAAGAGCTGCTGGGGCGCTTGATGGACGCGTGTGACAAAGCCAGGACGCTCCCCTGGGAGCTGCAGCGCCCGCTCAGGGACATCGAAGCTGCCCTGGAGGGCACAAAGGAGGAATCCACCGATGTCCTTGAGGCCTTGGTGGCCTCAGTGGCCAAGGCCAAGCGGGTGTGGGAGGCCTGCACTCGCCTGACCACGTGTCACCTGCTGGGGGCACTTGGGGACATCCGCAGGCTCCTCCTCAGCCGCCTCCCCGGCTGCCCTGTTTGCCCCAGTGGCCCCACGGTGGCCGAGCGGTGCCAAAAAGCCATCGAGGACATCCCGAGGCTGCTGGAAGACAGTGATGTCACCCATGTGACATCATCGGGGCAGTGACATCATCAAGGACATTGTTGGTGACACTTGTCCCCTCCCCCTCACCACGTGGGATTTGAGACAAATTTGGGGAATTATCTGGGAGTTTTCATTGAACCTGTCCCAAATCCTGACGGGAATTCCTGGGCTGACATCACTGGGGACACACTGAGGACACGCAAGGACACGCAGGGACACATGGGGGCAGCGGGTGAATGAGCCCCCTCAGTGCCTTGCAGGAGAGGCAGCAGAGCCAGGTTATAAATGACAATATAAACGACAACATAAATGACAATACAATATTGGCTTTCGCATTCATGTACCAGCTTTTGCATGTTGTTATTGATCACAACGATTTTGATACAGTGCAATTTATAATTCCTTTCAGCTGCTTTTTGGTATAACATAATCTATCAGTTTATGTGTGCACTGTGTAGCCTGAAAAAAAGGCAAAATAAAAAATTGATTTTTACATGGTAGGCCTTAGCGAAAAATAAAATAGAGACTACACAATGCTAAAATGCTTTTATGTTATGACTATTATAAATAACTTTTATATTATAACTGACTCAGACAAGAGTGTAAAACAATCCTGTTGTTTCTTGCATCTGCAAGCTGGTTTGGTGGAATTTTAAGGTAATTTTGAGGGGTTTTGGGGAGGGAATTTGGTGGGATTTTGTAAGAGATTTGGGGGAATTTGAAGGGGCTTTTTGGACGGATGTTAAGAGAATTTTAGCGAATTTTGGGGGCATTTCTGGTGGAATTGTTGGTGGCATTCTGGGTGGATTTCAGTGGAATTTTGAGAGGATTTGGAGGAACTTTAGCAGCAATTTGGAGGAGATTTTAAGGGACTGTCGAGTGGAATTTTGGGGGGGTTTGGCTGATTTTTGGGGGGAAATCTCCATTCCCGGCCAGGCCAAACTCCGAGACCTCCGGGCTGAGGAGAGGGCGGGAGTTCCCGTAGCCAAGATGGAGGCGAAGATTCACGTGCGATCTCGCGAGATTTGCTGCGGGACCAGGGGGAGGTACCGGCCCGGCTGTGCCAGAGAGCCCTGAGGGGGCTGAGACACGGGGTAAGAAGTTCGAAGGGTATTGATTAGGAAATAGACATTTAGAAGATGCACATTGCTTGATATTTGCTGCATTTCACTATACTCACCATCTGGGAAAGGAAGGCAGGATGGACGAGAACAACAGGAAGGAATGCAAGGATGGGCGATGAGGAGAAGGACGACCACTGAACAGGATACAAACATCCCGAGCCCCAAGGATGCTAAGGTAGCAAGACTCTGTAAGTGCCTGGCACTGAGATTAGACCAACCATCTGGCTGGGACTGTGACCAAGGGATCACCGAGCATGCGCCAGCAGACGGGGTCAAAAGTTTGTTCTCCAAAAAAGGCTTTTTACTTCCTCCTTACGACCACCAAATGACCACCAGAGTCGACTGCACAGGCACAAAGGACTGATAAGATATCGAGGATATATAGGGACACAGAACAGGGTGGAGCCGGGAAATGAATATGCATGGGGGTACTGTGAAACTTAATGCATATGTAACTTTTTAGAGGATAAAAGACAAAGCAACAAATGGGTCAGGACCCACGTCTTTGATGGAGATATCCTCCATGGGTCCAGCTGCTGAATAAAATACATACCTACTTTAAAACTCATTTGCTTTGCGTTTTGGAGTCCTTCCGCATATCACAGGTGACGCGATCCCCAGATCTCCAAAATCCCGGCTAAGTCCAGCTGGGTCTCTGCACCAGAAGTGGGAGCTGCCAAGGCGTGGAAGGTGCCTTAGGCAGGACCTTGGGGGCTGACAACCCCAAGCCAATGGAGCAGGTCACGTCTGGGATCAGGCATGGGGGAGGAAGAGGCTCTCGGTGTGAGGTTCCAACAAGTTTATTGCTGCTGAAGGGTTCAGGGAGTTAGAGTGAGGCTCGCAGGGAGATTGGGTCTTTTAAACAGGGGTGGAAACAAGGGGTGGACACAATGCAATAACCAATGACAGTCCAAGAGGGGAGGATCGTGGGGAGGGCTTCATAAAATCTTAGCCAATGGGGGAACACGACGGGAGGTTACAATTCAAGGGAGCCAACAAGACATTGAGCAGAGCAGAACTTTCTGGAGAAGGGGAAGGAGTAAGCACGGATTGACAAGCAAGAGGCTGGGATAAACAGGGATTGGCATACAAGAATCTAAAAAAGGGGAGGGAATAAACTTGGGATAAAACCAATTCTGGGGAACTTGCAGGGATGCTAGGGACAAACCATTTGGAAAAACAAGCATTGCAACACACAGGGAAATTTGAGAAGGGGGCACGTGGGTGAGCAAAGAGTCCAGCGCTGCCCCAGGCCAACCTGCCCTGGCTCCATCCCAGGGATTATAAAGGAGGAGGAGTGAGACCCCTGCCAACGCAATTTGGGGGTCCCAGCCCCCTCCCCACTATTTCACAGCCCCAGACCCCTCTTTTCTCCAGCTATTCCACCCCTTCCCCACTGCCCTTCAATCCAGCACCGGTTTTAGAGGGTTGCTGGGTTTTGGGGGTTCCAGGCCCCTCCTGCTCACTCTGGGGGTTCCATCCCTCCCTTCCCTCAATTCAGGCACCTCCTGGCAGCTTTCAGATTGCAGGAATCCCTGAGTTTGGGGATTTTTGGGGTGCAGATTTGGAGAGGGACAGCTCTGTCCGGCTTGCTCCTCCCTGTTGTGGCCTCTCAGCTGCCCCCAACACCCTGGGGCTGCTGGGATTTCCCTCCTGGGGACAAGGACGTTCATTCCTTTCCAGGAGCCCAATGCCCACCTGGGGCTCCAGCTCAGGGGCTCCTTGAGCAGCTGCCCCAGAACCTCCGCCAGGGTCTCCCAGCGCAGCCGCAGCCGCTGGGCCTGGGGTCCCCAAAGCCCTCAGCAAGCCCCAAGGCCCTGCCAGGAACCCTCAACTCCCTCCAACCCAGCATCCCCCACAGCCCCTGCAAGTTCCCCCATGGCACTGGCCATGGCCATGGCCCCACATGTCACTGGCCATGTCCCACCATGTCCTCACCCATGGCTGTCTCCCCACCATGTTTCCATCCCTGTCATTGTCCCCCACGTCTCCATCTGTGCCCGTGTCCCTCCATGTCCCCATAAATGGTTACGTTGCCGTCCATGTGTCCCCATGTCTCCATGTTTATGTCCCACCATTGCAATGTCCCTGCCATGTCCCCACCTATATCTTAGTTCAATGTCTTTATTTTTACCTCAGGGTTGGATATTTTAAAGAGATGAAGAGAAATAAAAAGCAAATCAAGGCCAAAAGAAAAGAATTTCCATGTCCGTGCCAGCTGAAGATCCATGTTCTTGAATGGAAGAACCTTTTTTGGAGGGGTTTTCACCCCACTGTCTCCAAAATCTTGGTCTTGGCCTCAGCCAATCACCATTTGGCTGCAGAAGACAACCTCAAGCAATAGGAAATGAAAATCAAGGAATCCCTGAGGCTGGAAAAGACCTCCAAGACCATCCAGTATTCAGTGACGCCCCCAGAAGATAGCATTGAATGCAAAACATTTTCTGGGGTTGAAAGTCAACAAATCAGCTCTCTCCCAATGTTGGTCTGGGTCCTGATGGATGTTCCTGCCCCTGAGTTCATCCAGGTCGCCACAGGGAGACAGGAAGATGTGGAGCATCCCAGCCAGGTGTCTGCCCAACAGGGATCACCAGGACCACGGATCACCAGGGCTCTGCCCAGCGGAGGTCACTGGGGATCATCCAACGCCGATCCTCCCATGGGGGATGGAGCTGGAGCAGCGCACGAAGCTCTTCCCGCTCTGGGGCACTCGCAGGGCTTCCCTCAGTGCTGCCTCCGTTGGTGTTTGGTCAAGTTAGAGCTCCTGGAGAAGCTCTTCCCACACTCCCCACACTCCTGGGGCCTCTCCCCGGTGTGGATGCGCCGGTGGACAGTGAGGTGTGAGTTCTGTTTGAAGCCCTTCCCGCAGTCGAGGCAGCGGAAGGGCCTCTCCTCTCTGTGAATCCGCTGATGTACGAGGAGATTGGAGCTGGTGTGAAACCTCTTCCCACACTCGGGACACTCGTAGGGCCTCTCCCCAGTGTGGATGCGCTGGTGGTATTTCAGGTGGGAGCGCGATCCAAAGCTCTTCCCACATTCCAAGCAGGTGCAGAGCCCTTCCCCAGTGTGGATCACCTGGTGCTGGATCAGGCTGAAGCTCTGGCTGAAGCTCTTCCCACACTCCCCACACTCGTAGGGCCGTTCCCCGGTGTGGATCCTCTGGTGCCGGATCAGGTGGGAGCTCCGGCTGAAACCCTTCCCACATTCCAAGCACTTGTGGGGCTTCTCCCCTCCATCAGGCTTCTCCACCAGCTCTGAGCTCCGCCTGGATCTCCGGCCGCCCTCCTGGCACTGGGGGGGTCTTTCCTCCTCACAGCTCCCTGGGCTGGGTTTGCAGCCCCTCCTGGTGCGGGATCTCTGGGGCTTTTCCTCCTCCTCCATCTGGACACTCCTTGGGAATGACAAATCCTGGTTTGGGGAAAAAACAAGAGGAGCAGCCTAAGGCTGGGGGTTGCTCCTTGCCCTAATTTATCTCAGGAAATCGTTGGCACCTTGTATCTGTAGGAACCTCCAAAACACCAAGATTCAGCCTAAATGTCCTCCAAACATCAAGACACTGATCAAAAACTCCCCAAACATCCAGACTCAGCCAAAACCCCTTTTAAAATATAGAGATTCAGCCCCTTGCAAACAGACAAAGCATCAACATTTAGCCCAATAAAACCAAGATTCACTCCCGTGAAAATCGCGGATCCCCCTCCCCAGTCACCTGCTGCATGTGGAGGGGAGGCAACACTCCTGGGGCTGGGGGCAGGCTGCAGGTACAGGAAGGGCTGGAACCCTGTGGGGCCTCCTCTTCCTGCTCCTCCTCCTCCTGTGTCCCTACTCTTCCTCACACTCCTCTTCCTCCTCCTATTTTTCCTTCTCCTGCACAATCCCACCCTCTCCTCCCACCTGCATTCTTTGACCATTTTGTTCTTCAGCCCTGCTTCTCCTTCCCTTCTCCTCCTGCCCCCAGGCCCAGCACCCACTGCCGCCTCCCTCTTCCCCCCCAAACCCACAGCATCCCACCGCAGGGGCAGCCATGGAGCTGGGCCAGCTCGGGCTGGGGCAGCGCTGGGCTCTCGGCCGCTCCCGCCCGCACTCGCTCCCCACTGCAGCCGCTCCCGCCACCACAGCGCGGGGGGGCCCGGCCTTGGCGCTCCCCCCTCCCACCTCCCCAAATTCCCCCAGCGGGGGGCGCTGCGGCCCGGGGGGGGCGCGGGTGGGGTCCGGGTAGGGAGCGCTGGGAGCTGCGGCTCTGCCTGGCAACTGGTGAGTCATCAGCGCCGCAAGCTCTCATTGGCTGAGCCCTGCCCGAGGGGCGGGGCTGCAGCAAGGGGGACACCCTGCTCCAGGGGGGATGTCCCGCAAACCGGGGACCCCCATGGAAGGAAGAAGAGGAAAGTGTCTTTACAAACAGATGCTGCCAATCTGCGCGGAGACAGGGCCAGGCACTTGGACATAAGGAAGGGACAGAAGAAGGCATCAGTTCCAGAAAATGTTATTCACTGACCACACAGACTGCTGCTCAGCCAAGGTCCTGCTAAATTCAGGAACTTCCAGAAGAACAACAAAGACTTAACAGAGCTGTGAATATCGTTACCTGTACAGAACTGGGGTGTACATTAAGGGGGGTATGTAGTAGGGGGATTGGGAAGTCTGTACCTCTCAAGTACTTCATGCAATAGGGAAATGGAGAGGGAGATGCAGCCAGGAAAATTAGGATGAAAAGGAGGCTGCATTCTCCAACAACTGGAGTGACCCCATAGGAAATGTCCCATGGCCTCTCCCGTTTTTTAAAAATGAAATGACTTTCACGGGACTCCTCTGTCTTTTGACAAGAAAAACCTCTGGTGATGTCAATTTTCCCACACACCTTGGGGCTCATCCAGAATTCCTTCCACCACCAGGGATGGTGGGCAGTGAGTGGAGCTGAAGGTGCCTCACCCAGTTTGGGTGATCGGCTCCCTTGGGTGGCGGCGGCACCGGGGATTGATTGGGACCCGAGAGCGTCCAGGGGACAGATGAGTGACAGATCAGGGGGGCTGTGAAGAGTCGGCTGGGAGAGAGCACTGAAAATCTCAGCAGTGAGGACAGGGGGATCTTCAGGGAGTAAACATGGCAGGGCACCCATGCAGGGTGGAAAAGGAAAGCCAGGAAGGGGTTCTGGCCAAAGGGATGATGATCCCAAAATATCTCTGAAGGGTCCCTTGGGAGAATGCTGAGGCAGTTTGCACATTCTCCCAGAGGTAATTAAGGACATGGACACCCAGGGGGGCAATAAGGGAAGTCCAGGAGGGATTTAGACAACAGGGGATGGATGGTGTTGGTGTGCTGGGAAGGGTTAGGGTGAAGGAGAGTGTGCAGGAATAGGGTTAAGGCAAGAAGCAGCAGGAGGAATCTCTGTGGTAAGAAAAGATGATGGAAAAGAGGAAGAAGAGAAAAATACTGAGGCCTGAGACACTTTAATGCTCAAAACCTGCCAGCTGATGCAGATCCTTTGTATCTCCCGGTTTCCAGGAAAACAAGTGCAGGTTGAAAATGTGCATCTGAATAATAGAATCAATATGATTTCAGCAGACACCACTTTATGGTTTACATAAGACTACAGTTACAGTTTCTAGCACTTCTGCCCACGCATCCATTATCATGCCGTGTGTTTCCTATCTAGGTTTTGCATTTTTTTCTAGGCATTTTCCCAGGTTTTTGTTCCCACTTTCATCCTGTTGTTGTCTTACTGGCCTTGATGACTCCCTGACAACTCTGAAAACAAGACTACAGGTGGCTTGTTATCTCTAAACAGTTTGGCTGGTGCATGGGAATAGCCTGTTCTACAGATGCATTGCTACGAACAAGGAGGTCAGGATTTCAGGGGGTTTCTCTGGGCTGGGCAGCGGCAGCAGCGGGCGCAGAGCTGCGGCACCGGGAGCACGGGCTGGGGGCCTGTGGGGAGCTGCGGGGCCGGGCCGGGGCTGTGGGGCAGCCGGGGCTCAGCGCCGGGCGCTGCCTGACCCCACCACCCCCCGGGCACGGCCGGCACTGGCCCCCGGCCCCCAGGAGGCTGCGGGACGCCCCGGCCGCTGCCCGGCCCCGCCGAGCTGCCGGCCCTGCCCGCCGGGGGAGCCGCCTTTGGACACTGCGGCAGGACAGGCACCGCCTCTGGGATACGGGCTGGGCACGGCACCGGGAGCACAGGGACCACGAGCAGGAAGGAACACCTGGGAAATGGGGACAGTTCGTGCAATGATCCAGATGTTCTTTCAAGGATTTTCTTTGGGTCACTGGTTAAACGAATGATTTTGCAGAAAGCTCAGCAGCTGTCACAGGATGAGCACCCACAGGCACTCAGGGCGGCTGCAGCAGTGGCACAAGAAGCCCCTGCAGCACTTGGGCACAAAGGCACAGCAGGGGAATGCAAGAAGGGAGGAGGAAAAGGCCAAGCTGAAGGCAAAGGCCATGGCACAGTTTCTACAGCCCCTCAGGGATCAACCCCAGCGCCCAAGGGGGCCCCAGCACCCAGGGGACCCGCTCGGCCACAAGCACCTGGCACAGGCATTGCCCTCCTCGGCAGGGGAGAGCCCACCCAAACAGCCCCGGGCAAGGAATCAGGCTTCCATCTGCAGGGCACAAGGACACTGCAAGCACACACAGCAGCACCCTCAGCACCAGCAAGGCCAGCCCTGCATGGACAGGGATTCTTAGGGCTGGCACAGCTCCCATGACACCAGAGACCCACCACACTGGAGCCCTGGAGAACATTCAGGGTGGCTCTGCATCGACAGGAGCCCTTTCCTCACAGACACAGGGGCCTCTCCAGCCACTCTCAATCTTACACCTGAGCAGGGAAAATGCCAAAAATGTCTTTGATTATTAAGGGGATAAGTGGGAAAGATGTGCAGGTGTGTTTTATTCAACCACGATTAGCAGCTCTAAAGTATGGCTTTGAAATGCAGGAATTTTTATTTGCTTCTAATTGTGATTGTAATTTACTGGGAAGGGATTTGATGGCTAAATTGGGAATGCAAATTAATATTGGAAAAGATGATACAGAGGCCAGTTCTGAGGTACCTTTGTGTCAAATGGCTGGCAAGGCCTGTGCTGAAGTGAACCCACAAGTGTGGGCAGCCCCAGGGAAATGGGGAAAATCAGATACCCAGCCTCTCCAAATCACTCTGAAGCAACCAGCACAAGTGGGGTCTAAAAGCAATGCCCTATTCCAAGGGAGGGAAGGAAGGCCTTACAGCCTGTGATTGAGCCCCTGTTCAAGGCAGGGCTTTTGCAGCCAGGGATCTCTTCCTACAATGCTCCTGTGCTGCCAATGAAGAAATCAGATGGAATCCATAGAATGGGGCAGGACCTAAGAACAAGAAATGAGATTATTAAACTGAGGCACCCCACAGGCTCAGATCCTTACACCATCTGCAACCAGGTTCCCTCCTCACACTGCTGCCATTCAGCACTTGATGGAAAAGATGCTTGCTGGGGATGCCCACTCACACAGGATGGGGAACAGGATTTGGCCTTGGAGTGGCACCAAGAGGTAGAAGGGAAAATGGGAAAGACATGGACGGTCCTTCTGCAGGGATGCACAGAAGCACCAGCCTTATTTGGGCAAGCCTTGCAGAAAATATCAAAAGAATTTCCCTCACCCCCAGGAACTGGGTTTATGCAGGATGTGGATGACTTGATGCAGCGAGGAGGTCAAGAAGTGGCAGAAGAAGCCTCTGTGAAATGGCTCCATTTTCAGGCTAAAAAGCATCTTGGAGTATTTGGAAAAAAAAGGGGAAATGGTAGAGAAAAAGGTTAAATATTTGGGACATGTTTTGACTGAATGTTTGCGGTGCATTGACCCAGAGAGGGTCCAGGGAAGCTCACACATAACGTTATTCAGGACTAAAAAGTAGCTGCGAGAATTCTGGGGATTAACAGGGAATTGCAGGACCTGGATTGAGGATTCTCTGTTCTAGCCAGAACATTGTATGACTTTGTAACCCCAGACAGCCTCAAGGTTATGGTATGGACATGAGAAAGAGAACAAAACTGGAGAAAATGAATAAAACAAAATGATTGATGCCCCAGCCATGGCTCTCCCAGACTCAGAAAAGGAATTGGAATTGGATGGGAATGTTCAACAGGCCGCGACTGAGCCCGCCCTGAAGGCAAGGGAGCAGCAGCCAGGGCTCCACAGCGGGGGAAGCCCCTGTGCCTGCCCACAGATCCTCGGCTGGAATTGTCTGCCTGGGCACCCTCCTTTGGCAGCTCCAGGCACTGCGGGCCAATCCTTGCTGCCACTCTTGGAGCTTCAGTGCTTTCTGTGCCTGCACTGCCACACGGGCTGGGGAAGGCACCGTGAGAATTCCACTCTGGGGCTCAATCACACTCACACACTGGGCTGGATGGGATTAGATTGGGGGAAAATATTGCAACTTTTAAGGTAATTTTTACTTTATTTCTCTACTCAGGTTTGGTTTGCCTTTGCCCTGGGGAAAGGAATTTTAAATGATTTTTTTAAGGGAGGTTCCACCACTCAACAGAGATGAGTTTAACATCTCAACAGACTGGGAAGAGCCCAAAAGATCCCCACAAAGATAACGACCATCAACAAAACATCAACGCCCATCAGCAAACAGCAACCAACACCTACCCCAGACACTGCCCCTGGAAGAGTTGGAGTCACCAGGTCTGGAAAAGGCTGAGAAGGAAATCCAGGAGTGCCGACCTAATTCACATCAGAGGCAAAGAAATTCAGCTCCAATAGGAAATCAAATACTGAGAATTCAGCAACTTGGGAGCAATGAACACTAAACCAATGGATTTCTATGGGTTCAGACTGAATAATGTTCAGGAAAAATCGAGTAAAACTCAGGTATCACGGAATGATTTTCTCTGCACACCTGGGCTACGTGTGGATGAAATGATTTCTGTTGCAAAGCCTGGCCAGAATCAAGTAATGCCTTGATTTTTACACTAAATATATTATTGGAGAGTTTTTGTTTTCCTGCAGTTTCAGTAACAAGATTACACCGATGGAATAATTTTTTGTAATACTCTTACTTTTATACTGTCAGTTCGGTTTGGGTCAGGGGTGTGAGAATCAATTTTAGTCCTAGGAAAAAAGCAGAAAAAATTCCATTGGTATGGAATGTTTTTGTGTATGTTTGTTTGTGGCTCTCTGTGATCGCAAAATTTTTGTGTGAGTTTTTAGATGTTCATTTTTAGGTTGCATTTTGCAAAACCAGAAGAGCTTTCAAGGTGACCCTTTCACGCATATACAGTTATTAGTATATTGCTAGTAAGGAAAAAAAAAAAAAGCAGATTTTGGCACGGCCACATGTGAGTCATTTAATGGCTGCTCTAGAAGAGAAGCTTCATTCCAGGCACCCTGGAGAGGAGCTTTAGAAATGCAAATTAACACCCCTGGGGAAAAGGTGGGACAATGCACCAGGGTCTTCTTGCCTGGGGAGGAATTGGGCTGATTCCCTCTGCCCCTCACCCCAAGCTCTGCCTGCTGGCACTGATGGAATTGGCACAGCCAAAGGCAGAGCCCACAGTGAGGATATCTGACTGTGCAACAGAAATTAGTTCAGCTGCAAAGGGAAACAGCAAATGGAGAATGTTGGGAAAACTTCACTCAAAGAACTGGGGGGGAATCATCCCTCTCCCCACTCCAACATGTGCTGTCACTGTCTGTGTCACACACGGAGCATTGGAACACTGGGGGGGTTTTGCTACCACAAGTTCAGAGCAATCAGTGGGGAATCCAAGGATGTGATGATTGAATCAGAGAAAAGAGATCAATTGATGCAGCCCTGGCTGCAGGGAGCGCCCAAAAATGGGGAAAAGATGAACGGCCACCAGAACAAATCCTGCAACACCACGGACCAGCCCCTGGGAACTCGAACGACTTCATAGCAGGAGCCAGAGAACCCAGTGATCATTGCAATGGCAGAATTAGATTACAAGATGTCCTCGAAATAATAACCAACCAGACAGATCCAGCTCCTGAGTCTGGACAAACAATCCACTCAAATGAAGAACACAACATTTCACCATGGGATGGGATCAGATTATCTATTAGCAGAAGGAGGAGGACAGTGTGGAAAATTAAATGACTCAAGATCCTGCTTGCAAATAGGTGACAAACTGGTGAAACAGATAACAAAGGAAATAAGAAAGCAGCTCATGTTCCAGTCCATATGTGGAAAGGATGGGAATGGGACACGGTTTGGTGGTTCCCTGGCACACCATGGGTTAAACGAATGCTCTTTCTCCTCTGATGTGCTACAGCAACTCTCATCTTTGGACCATGCACGACACCTTGCTGAGTGCAGCTCATTCAGCAGCTGAGCAAGGGGATGCAGGTGGCAGCCAGGCCTCCTGATCCACAAACGGCTACAAAAGGACAGGGAATTGTTAAAAATGACCCTGTAACATTGGCTTTCATGTTTGTGTATTAGTCTTTATATGTGGTTATTGATTGTAAGTATAGCACAATTTATAATCCCATTTAGCTGCTTGCTAATGTAACCTAATTTCTCATTTTCAGTATGCACCATATGGCCCATGGAAACAGTAGTGGGATGAGTATATTATGTTGATGTATACACCTTAGAGCTTATAGAACTAATAATGTGATGAATGTATTGTACTGTAAGCCGTAGGAAAATAGAAAATGTTAAAATACTTCTGTGTAACCCAGAGAACTGTATAAAGCAATGAGGTTGGTTCCCACATCTGCTGACTGACCTCTCCAAGTGATAAGGGTGACACAAACCAGAGCACCAGAGATGAATTAGAGAAGAATTTGTTAACTGTTCGGTATTGGGGAAGTGGGAAACAACAGGATGAAGCCACAAGGAGGAATAAAATATATTGACCTGATCTGCAGGATGGTTTGTAGATAAGCCAGAGGAGAAAACCATAATAAGGAAAAGTTTCCATAACATCAAAAGCTACCAAGAATGTTTGAATAATGCAGGAAACTCATAATCATACATGTACTTAAGTAAAGTACCAATATATAGATAACACTGCCTTAATGTACCAGCATATTTGTTGGCTGATAGCCAGGAACACTTCAGCGCTGGACATTGTCCTGTTTTTTCCCTTATTGAACTATTTAAAAATATTTAAAGATAGAAGTTTCGTTTATCTCAGTAATGAGGGCGCTGACAATAATCCCAAAACCAAAGAAGACCCAGGAAGAAAAAACAGTCAAGGAAATAATCTGCTTGGAGATAGGGCCAGGGACTTGGAGATAAGGAAGTAACATGAGAAACCATCAGTTTCAGAAAATGTTATTGACACGGACTGCTGCTCAGCCAAGGTCCTGCTAAATTCCTGAACATCGAGAAGAAGAACAAAGACTGAACAGAGCCATGAATATCGGATGTTATACAAAAGGGGGGTGCATATTAACGAGGACATGCAGCAGGACGATCGGGAAGTCTGAACTTTCCAAGGACTTCGCCACTGGGCAAAGGGACAGGGAGATGCAGAAGGGAAAAGCAGGAGAAAAAGGAGGCTGCGTACTACAACAACTGGAGAGACCGCACGGCAAATGCCGCATGGCCTCTCCCTTTGCTCATCAATAAAGTCACTTTTACAGGACTCCTCGCTCTCCTTTGGGGACACAAACCTCTGGCGACGCCAATTTTCCCGACCACGCCCGGCCACAGGGCAGCCACCTCCGTCCTACCCACAGCAACCGGGACGAGCCAGCGCTGCTCCGGCCCCGGCTCCTGCCCAGGCCCCAGCGGGAAGGAGACCGCGGGCAGCCGCTCCCGCAGCGCCCTCAGCCCACGGCCAACACGGCGCCCACACGGCACAAGGAACCCGCCAGAGCAGAGCCCCCTGCCGCCCCCTCCGCCCGCACACAGCCCCGAGCCCCGGCACAACCCAGCGCGGCTCCCACCTGCGCTGGCGCCGCCTCCGAGCTCCGCCGCCGCCTCCCCGGGCTCCGGCCGCTGCCGCCGCTCCCGGGCCCGCACAGACGCTCGCACAATGGCGCCTCTGCCACCAGCGCCCGGGGGGCGGCCCCGGGGCCGGGCTTCTCCCCGCTCCGCCCAATCAGCGCGCAGCGAGAACCACGAGTGACGGCACCAGCAGCCAATGGCAGCCAGCCAGGCCCGGGCTCTGCACACGGCCCAGCCTCGCCCCGCGCTCTCAGGGCCCCCCGGGCTGTGGGAGGGGAAAGGCGGAGATGAGGAACAGCCCCGGGACGGGCGCGGGCCCGAGGCGGGATCGAGCTGCAAACACAAAGTTCTCCGCAGCTCCCAGCCCGCCTTTCCCAGCGCTGCGTCTTCGCTGGCAGCGGCTCCGAGGAAAGCCGGCAGTTCTGCTAGCCCTGATTGGGAGCATCAGTGCCTGGCTTTGATTTCCCCCGAAAAGGGAAAGAACAAACCAAACCCAAGTGAGGTGGGGCCCCCAACCCATCCCGGGGGGTTCGGCCCTTCCCCTTTCACCCCCGGGAACAGCGCCGGGACTGGGGGGGCCGGAGCGGGACTGGGGGGGCACAGGGGGGTCCCCAGCGCCGGGGGGGTCCCATGGGGCTCGGTCCTGTCCCCCCGCCCCGTTATCAGCCGGGACCCCCCGTTATCAGCAGTGTTATAAATGGAGATCTGTATGTCTAATTCAAGAACCACAAAGTTTAATTTTCGCAGCAATTTTAATTGAAATGTAATAATTGAGATAAAATATAAAGTTTGACAGTGATTAGTTCAGTAAAACAAAACACCTGAACACGTCAGCCACGCTGCTCTCCAGGTGGGAACTGAAAGGATTCAGACTGAGGGAAATGCAGCCACTTGCCAGGATCTGCTCCCTCGGAAGAGGATGTTGTGATCATCCATCCGGAGGGGGAGCGGGGCCAGCGCTCACCTTGTTTAATTCTGAGAGGTGAATTTACTCTGGGTGCTTTCAGGGAGTGATGGATCACATGTGGTGGGGGAGATGCTGCTTGGGTCTCTCCTGGGCCTTTGGGGAGGGGTCCTGTCCCTGTCCCTCTGCACCGTGGGCAGGGGAGCAGCAGCCCTGTCCCCCACGTGTCCGCCTGGTGTGAGGCTGCTGGGCAGCCCTCGAGCCAGGTCAGTCCCTGCTGGGCTCTGCCTTTCCAGTTTGGGTTTCCACCTCCCAGGTCCCCTCCTGTGTCCCCCCAGCTCTGCCAGTGTGACAGATGTGGCTTAGCTGTGATCAGAGAACAGCTGGGCTTGGGAGAGGCTTCAACTCCTGTCCAATCCACCCTGCCATGGCAGGGACACCTTCCACTGTCCCAGGCTGCTCCAAGGCCCAATGTCCAACCTGGCCTTGGGCACTGCCAGGGATCCAGGGGCAGCCACAGCTGCTCTGGGCACCCTGTGCCAGGGCCTGCCCCCCTCTGTACAGATATTTTTTCCCTGTATCTGGTGTGAATTGCCTGTTGTTTGGTTCAAAACCAGTGGATACTGATCATTAAGTCCCAGCTCACTGAACTGAGCTGCTCTTTCATTTGTGGCTTCTCCAGCACAGGCTTGGTTGAGTTACAGGAAAAAATTCTGCTTGACTCATCTTTTTGGGCTTTGTTTAGCACTTGAGCCCCCAGTTGATCACTTTCATCCTCTCACATCCATCAACACCTTGTTTTGAATTAACTGTTGAAAAAGGGAGTCTCCACACTGACTTGTGATTCTGATGGACAGTCTGGCACTTGACAGTTGGACACTTGAGCTGCCCCAGCTCTGTGATCTCAGCTGTGTTTTTTCAAGGAATTATTTTGTTCTTGGTTACCTGTGCTGCCCTGTGAGATCACAGCCATTCTGGATGGGTTCCTATGTGCAGTTTCCCCTGTACCACTTATTGCCAGGCAAATGGGAGCTGGAAGATTTGGAATTTCATCTTTTCTTCTTGTTATTGTTATGTGTCCAAATTGAACAAACGTTGCCAAGCTTCTGGTTTTCCCCTAAATATTGACACAGCTCAACTTTTCCCTTGGTGAATGCTGTGCCACAATTCCTTGTAAGACTCCTCTGAGTAGTCCTGTCCCACTCTGGTGCAGGCCAAGCCCTTTGGAGTTTATCCCCGTGATCCTTTGACTCCAGCAGTGTCTCTGGTCTCTTGCAGTGACTTGTCACAATCACCTCAAGGACTTCATGCTGGTGGTGTCCATCGTCACTGGCGTGGGCGGCTGCTGGTTCGCCTACATCCAGAACTGCTACTCCAAGGAGCACATGGAGAGGATGATGAAGGACCTGGAGGGTCTCCACAGGGCTGAGCAGTCTCTCCATCACCTACAGGGGAGGTAGGTTCCCCTTGTCCATCCAGCTGGAGCCCTCAGTTCTTCCTGCAATGTCCTTACTCCTCTAGATTTCAGGAAATGCTTGTTTTTAGCTATCTGGTGCCTCACACCAGAGTCAGCCCCTTCCTCAGGGACCTGGCAAAGCTGCCAGCAGCCTCTGGAGCTCGGATGGAGGCCTGGCTCCTCCTGCAGGGACCCATGGACCAGGCTGTGTGTAAAGATCTGTGTGTTCTGTCACAGTCACAGAACCAGGGAATGCTTTTGGTTCAAAGGGACCTTAGAGTTGGTCTGGTACCACCTCCTGCCGTGCAATCCAGCTCATGTGGAATTTGTCATCCAGGGTTGTTTCACCTTTGGCTTTTGATGGGGAAAAAGCGTGTTGGAGCAGTGGGAGCAGTCAGAGGATTTACACATCCTCTCTTGAATCCTTGGAGCTGTGTGGGGAAGCAATACCTGAATGGAAGGATGTTGCTTGGAAAGTGAAAAAAGTACATAATTTTGAAGTATTAAATAGGATTACCTGGGCTGTTGTCATATGGATCAAATCCTGCAGCCTCAGGAATGGGGTCCCTACTCCCAGCAATCACTGCAGTGGTTCCAGTAAAGCTACTGATGGGAGAACGTGCTCCAAGAGACCCTCTGGACATAGGGATCTTCTGGGACAGGGAAGGGCCTTCAGTCCTGGCGATGACAAACCCGTGGGGTACTCTGGCAGTGGAATATTTTGAGGGCAGATTCAGCAAATAACAGAGCAGGATAGTCTGGGGCTGGAATGATTTTCTGTGATGTTTCAGTGGAGTTTGGGAGGATAAACCTTAGCTAGGCTGCCCTGTGAGCTGATGGCTGCATTTGCAGTGACTGCTCTGAGCCCGGAGTTTGATCCCAGCTCTTGTCCTGGCCAGTCACGGGGCGTGGTGAGGGCCCTGTGGCAGCACCAGGATCCCGAGGATGTCAGGCTGCCCTGGAGACGTGCAGCCAGCCAGGTTTTGGCAATCTGTGCAGTGTATCCCCAGGTGTGCAGCCCCATTTCTCACCTACGAGCCCATTACAGCCTTCAGGGGTTCATCCTGCCCGTGAGTGTTGCTGGAAAGGCTCTGCAGGGAGATGGGGCCAGGTGTCCGTGAGGAGAGCGAGCCCCTGGGGGAGCTCCCAGCTGATGGAGCCACACTGGGCACGTTCCCCTGGCACAAAGTCCACTCCCCTCTGTGGCTCCAATCCACAGCTGGTTCCACACAGCCTCGTGGAGTTTTATCTTACAGCTTGGAAATACTCCCAAAGAAAGTTTGATTTATTTTTTCTGCATCTGCAAGGAGACAGGAATCCCTTCTCCGTGTCCATCCCTGGAGCAGTAGTGTCCGGGGCAGGAGGGCTCAGCTGTCACCTCCGAGCTCCAAACTGGGAATGTGCCTGTGGGGAACGACCTTGGGCCCTGCTGCCGAGGGCAGAGCCAGGTAAACAAGTGGATGTTCCTGGGAAGTTCAACAAATGCTCTAAAGCCCCTCAGGAAGAAACACAAAACTGCTGCTACTCGGCACAGCCTTAAGGCGGAGCAGCTCGGGAGGGCTCGTCCTCCACAGAGGGCAGCGAGAGGAGCTCAGGGACTGGGGGACCTTGGGAGGCCTCTTGAGGGGAAATATTCCTTCTCTTCCTCATCTTTGCCCAGTGGGGTTCAGATGGGGTCTTCATCTACCACAGGAACAGTGAAAACTCTGGACAGCCCCAGTGCCCCTGGGCTTGTGGAGAAGTTGTGCTGGAGTTCTGCTCAGAAACTTCTTTTCCAGAGTTTGAAGGGCTTTGCTGTGCTGGCTGGGTGAAGCTCAGTGCTGAGCAGACCTCTGAAAGGCACGGGATGCCTCTCCAGTGCCACTGCTGCTGGAATTTGCTGAGCAGCTCAGACAGGCTCCTGAGAAGTTGGGAACTGTTCATACCAAACCCCAGTCTTTATTCATCCTCATCTTTATTCATCTTCTTTGAGAACATCCTGTAGCAGTGACACTTCCCAGTCCATTAAGTGACTCATCAAGATCATCAAGTCTTGGCACATCCTGCTGAAGCCTGAAAGGAGTGGGCAGGTCTGTTTTGGAGATGTATGGATTGTATGGAAGAGCTGATTGTATGGACTGTGAGCCCCCGGGTTGCCCAGAGCAGCTGTGGATGCCCTGGATCCCTGGAAGTGTCCACGGGCAGCTTGGATGGGGCTTGGAGCAGCCAGGGACAGTGGAAGGTGTCCCTGCCCATGGTAGGGGTGGTCCCAGCCGCTGGTTCCTGGTGCCGGGGGTGGTCTCTTCTGACCTGTGAGAGTCGGGGCCTGGGGCACTGCTCCGCCCCGGGTGCAGCAGCCGGGCCCCGGCCTTGTGGAGGCGCAGGAGGCTCTCGTGGTGCCGCTTGTGCCGCTTGTCCCGGAGGTGCCTGTGGGTGGCCCCGTCCTGGCGTGGTGGCCCTGCCCCGCTCAGCTTCCGTCCCTGGCAAAGGCGCCCGGCTGTGCTCGGTGCCCCTGGGTGTCATTGCTGAAGGCAGTGAGGAGCCCCGGGGCCCGGGCAGAGCCCTGAGGGACAGCGCTGGTCCCCGGCCTCCCACAGCTCATGGAGCCACTGCCCACAAGTCCCTGGCACGTCGGTGCAGCCAATTCCTGCTGCCCTGGGCAGCCCAGCCTCCAAACCCAGGGCTCTGCTCTGTGCGGCTGGGGCTGCCCTGTGGGAGCGTGGCCAAAGCTCCTCAGGGCACAGCAGGGGCCACAAGCCCACAAGCCTGGGGGCTGCTCCGTGCCAGTTCTGCCTGCTCCACTGTTGTTGGGGTGCTGGGGGTGGCCCTTTGTGACACGGGGTCTTTGTGTCAGGGCCCTTTGTGATGTGGGACATGGTGGTGGCCAGAGAGCCTTGTGACATCAGGGGGCCCCGCCCTGGCTGAGGGTATCTGAGGGGCGCAGAGCCCTGGGGTGCCCAGTCCCAGGAGAGCCGCTCTCTGAGGAGGAAGCAGCTCCCTGTGTCTGTCTGAGCTCCAGGACGACAGAAATTGTTCACAAGATGGACAAGAAGGGGAAGCCCAACTCCCAGCCTGCCCAAGGGCAGCTTCTGAGCCTGCGGAGGAGGCCAAGAGTGAGTGATGAGGCAGGAGGGAGAGGCCAGTGGACGGACAGGGCCAGGATCTTTGCCCTGCCAACAGAGCCATCTCCATCCCACACCTCTTCCTCCTCCTCCTGGCCCTGCCCCTCGCTGATGCCCATCAAGCTGCCGCCAGTGCTCCTCGGGCAGCGAAGGGTGGGACCCAAAAATGTCGAAAACCTCAAGGTCCCACAGGTGCAGCTCGGGCAGCCGCAGGCAGGGCCACAGGGCAGCCAGAGCCAGGCCCTGTCCCTCCATGGGGACAGGCTGCCACCACTGCCACCACTGCCACCGCTGCCACCACTGCCACTGCTGCCACCACTGCCACCGCTGCCACCGCTGCCACCGCTGCCCTGCCTGGTGAGGCCCAGGGACACTCAGAGCCGGGGCACAGAGCTGGGGAGTGCAGGGGAGAAGGGGCCGCAGCCCTGCAGCCCCTGTCCTGGGCAGCCATACCGCCCCGTGCCCAGGGTGTTCCTGCCCCCGCTCAGGGTGGCCCAGGAGGGCACAGCCCGTGTGTCCCCGAGCTGGCAGCTGCTGCCTGTGCCATCCATCTCCTCGGGGGCTCGTGCTATGCAGAGCAGCATTAAGGATATGGCACTGGAGAAAAAAGATAATGACACCGAGCTCTTGCGAGGGGACAGCAAGAGTGACCAGGAGCTGTCCCCAGTGGGAGATGACAGCAAGATCTTTCCACTGGACAGCACAAGTGATGAAGAGTTGTCCCAAGTAGAAGAGGCCATTGAGCTCTCTCCAGGGGACAGCAACACTGAGCCAGTGCTGTCCGAAGAGGAAGAGGCCATAGAGGACATTCCAGGGGACAGCCCGAGTGACCAGGAGCTGTCCCCAGTGGTAGAAGATCTCAAGGACATTTCAGGGGAGAGCAGAAATGACCAGGAGCTGTCCTCCATAGAAGAGGACATTGAGGTTGTTTCAGGGGACAGCCCAAGTGACCAGGAGCTGTCCTCAGTAGAAGCCCTTGAGGTCATTGCAGGGGACAGCGCCAGTGACCAAGAGCTGTCCTCAGCAGAGGAGGCCCTTGAGGTCATTGCAGGGGACAGCCTGAGTCACAATGAGCTGTCCTCAGTAGAAGAGGACATCAAGGTTGTTTCAGGGGACAGCCCCAGTGATGAAGAATTGTCCTCAGTAGAAGAAGATCTCGAGGACATTCCAGGGGACAACACGATTGACCAGGAGCTGTCCCCAGTGCAAGAGGCCCTTGAGGTCATTTCAGGGGACAACCCCAGTGACGAGGAGCTGTCCTCAGGAGAAGAAGCCCTTGAGGTCATTGCAGGGGACAGCCTGAGTCACAAGGAGCTATCCTCAGTAGAAGAGGACATCAAGATTGTTTCAGGGGACAGCCCCACTGATGAGGAGCTGTCCTCTATAGAAGAGGACATCGAAGTTTTTTCAGGGGACAGCACAAGTGACCAGGAGCTGTCCCCAGTGCAAGATGCTCTTGAAGTCATTGCAGGGGGCAGCAGAAGTGACCAGGAGCTGTCCTCAGTAGAAGAGACCCTCGAGGACATTCCAGGGGACAGCCTGAGTGAACAGGAGCTGTCCTCAGTAGAAGAAGATCTCGAGGACATTTCAGGGGACAGCATGATTGATGAGGATCTGTCCGCAGTGCAAGAGGCCAATGAGGTCGTTGCAGGGGGCAGCACAAGTGACCAGGAGCTGTCCTCAGTGGAAGAAGAGATCGAGGTCATTGCAGGGGACAGTCTGAGTCATGATGAGCTGTCCTCAGTAGAAGAGGACCTTGAGGTCATTCCAGGAGACAGCAGAAGTGATGAGGAGCTGTCCTCAGTGGAAGAGGACATCAAGGTTGTTTCAGGGGACAGCACGAGTGACCAGGAGCTGTCCTCAGTGGAAGAGGCCCTTGAGGTCATTGCAGGGGGCAGCAGAAATGACCAGGAGCTGTCCTCAGTAGAAGAAGCCCTTGAGGTCATTTCAGGGGACAGCCTCAGTGACCAAGAGCTGTCCCAGGTAGAAGAGGCCCTTGAGGTCAGTCCAGAGGACAACACGAGTGACTGGGAGCTGTCCCCAATGGAAGATGACAATCAGCTCTCCAGAGAGGCCAGCAAAGATTACAAGGAGCTGCCCCCAGATGAAGAGAATCATGGAAAAGAGCTGTCCCAAGGGGAGAGTGACAGTGACAAAGAGCTGGCCCAAGAGGATAACAACGAGGATGAGAAGCTTTCTCCAGAAGACATCAGACATGACACAGATCTGTGCTTCGGGGAAGACTATGATGTTGAAAAGATGTCCCAGCGGGAAGATGACAACAAACAGCTCTCCCAATGGGAAGAACACAAGGATGAAGAGCTCTCCTTTTGGGAAGAAGATGAGGATGAAGAGCTGACAAGGAGGGCCCTGCTCAGTGGCATGGACAGCGATTCAAGCTCGTCCCTTGAACTGCCAAAACAGGAAATAGTGTCAAGGTGTTGCCCGATCAGAAGAAGACACAAACAACCGAAGTTGTTTATGCGGTGCTTTATTGAGGGCCCGGGAGCCTGTGGACTAATGTCCAAAGACAGAGCCCCCTCTCACAGAAAATTTACAGGGTTTTTATATGGTTCTTTACATGATTTCTTCATCACAACAGATTCTTACTTAATTTTCAATACCTGGTACCCTAATCTCTCTGACATTTAAGCTTCTGCCAAAAGGTACATTCCTTAGATAACTGGATACACGCCTTAAGATAATGATTATTTCTTAACTACACTGCTTACATTACAAAATCTACTATGATAGTTCATCTGCGGGTTAAATGCGGCCTACTAAGCCTTAGCATGACTACTACTAATGTCAACTATTAAGGTTCACTATTTTCTTAATACAGTTTATATAATCAAATGGCAACAATTCCCCCCCTTTTGAGCATTCTTCAGTCTTCTGCAAGGATGCTCAACTTCTCAGTTGTCATCGGATCTTTCAAATGCTGGATTTTCCTGCCCCGTAGCAACTTCATACTTCGGAGGAGGCAGGTGAGACAGGTGCATCTCGTTGGTTCTTGTCAAGGCTTTTACTACTCTTCTGGTGCGTCTTGTTTCTTTGTCAATAACTCCTAAAACACACTTATATGCTAACCAAACAATTAATAATAAAATTACAATCAACAGAATGTACTGTATTACAGACGAAACCCATCCAGAAACCTGAAGTCCTAAAGACTCAAAAATTTCTCCAATCCAATCATGTTGTGCTTCTTTTTCAATATCTCTTGTTTTGGATTCAACTTTTGCTAATTGAAAGATATCTTTTTCCACTTCGATAGTCATGTTTGGAATATGGATGCAGCAATGGTCAGCTTTCGTTTTTAGATACTGACACACACCATGCTCTTTTAGCAAGAGCATATCTAATGCCATCCTATTCTGCAAGGTCATTCGGGATGTGGCTTGCAATTGCAAATTCATGTCTTTGAATCCTTTCTTAGTGGCTGCTGCTAATCTCTCAGTCTGCCCTAGTAATTTGTACAGCATGTCTCTGTTCCTATAGGTGGCTATAGGTGCGAATAGTGATTCTAAGGCCCACCCAAATTTAACTCCACCATCAGGCTCGTGCCATTCGTTTTCTAACTCAGTGAATGCGTCTACTTCTCTCTTCTTCCGGTTAGATTTCAACTTTGATTGTTTCCATAGAGGACAAAGGGTGGGGACTCCTAGAGTGATTTGTGTTACCGGTCCATCTATAGGAATATGTGTGGTCCATTGTCCATGTCCCATTACCCAAACTAAATTTCCTGGACTTCTGATTGTAGTGTCTTTGCAGCCTACAGCTCTTTGAATTCCATTGCTCCTGCTAAGTGCAACTATTTTTCCTTGAATTGTATGACTGATTTTCCTGCATTCACATCCCCACTTGAGTAACACTCTCAGAGGAGCTAGACTAATTTGACTTTCTGGAGTGTCACATGTAATAACTTTAGTGCAGTTCCAAATTTCTCTAGTTTCTTTAATTTCTCTTGTAGAAGTGTCTGTCTTATAGACTTCCAATGGACTCGTTTTATTCTGACTCCCTGTCCATTGTATACACCAGTTCACTGCTCCGATGTAACTGTAATGTTCTAATAAGCTCGGACCCCACACTGTTTTCCAATCATCCCAAATTACATTTTGCTGGCTTATATTTTGACACTTAATTTCTTGGTAAGGCTGTTTTGTTTTAATTTCTTTTATTTGAGCGTCATAACACCACCCATAGTTACCTGACATTCCATATGAAAATTTTGGTACATATTTGCCCCCATCTTTATTGCAATCCCAAATTGATGAATATCGCCATCTGGGGGAAAATTCCTTTTTAGTAGTTATTATTTCCTTCTCTTTTCTTTCTATTTGACATACAGTAGATGTGTTCTCTTCTGTTTCGGGTGGTAATGGAATGGGAATTATTCCCCATGGAATTGGTTCTCCCGCCGCTTGTGGAAATGGCAAGCATGCTGTAATTCGGGATACATTTTGCACCATCCCAAAATCTCTAATCAACCCTACAACTAAATTTTCTTGTTCGTGACTTTGATGTACAGCTACTCCTGTATCTCTTGGCTCTCTATGCTTCTTTTCTGTTGAGGCTACTAGGTGAATGGGCCTGGTTCCTTGTCCAGCCTCTACTATTCTTATTCCATAGTCAGCATCGATTTCGCATATCACTAAACATAAGTATTTTCCCTCAGTAGAGCCAAATTTGGGGTTGCTAATATTTAACCATCCTATACCTTTCCCAAATTTTTCCCACCAGCTAATTCCTTGGTCTATTCTAGCCCATGACTTTCGGTTGTTTTCTTTCCACCATTTGACTTGCAATGTCTGTTACACTCTTGTTTTAACACAAATGAACAATTCACCTTCAAAGGAAGTCCATCCCACATATCTTGTACAGTCCAAGGGGTTTCTATTTCTACGGATCCCGGGGATGGAGCATTCTTCCTCAATTTCCAGGGCACTATTCTCAATTTAATTTGCTTGTAATCAAAGCTTTTTCGGGATTTTACAATGCACATGTATCTGTCCATATCTTTTGCCTGACTCGCTTCAGTTGTAATGTAGTATTACCTTTTTGTGCATCCTTATCCCAAACCGTGGTAATGTTTGCTTCTGGGTAGTCGGCACCTTTCTTCCAGATTGCCTGCACATTCTGGACTTCAGCTTTCTGGTTATTCGTTATAAAACAGGTCAGGTTTACATCCATTCTTCCATAACACCAACCACTGGTTTAGTAACTGCAACTACAACAGAACTGTTAACAAGAATTGGTTTCGTTAGTACCAGTAACAATATAATCAAAAATGCTATTTTCTGCGAAAAATCATCCGCGTTGGAGAGATTAGCTGAGTCCCCCATTGTACAGGAACTTTCTTGACCCGAGTGTAATGGATCCATGAGTCGATCCCTTCGACCTTTATCGCCGTGTAGGTTGTCAGGATCACTTGGTGTGGGCCGTCCCATGTTTCTTTCAAGGGGTGGGCGGACCAATTCTTCACATACACTTGGTCTCCTGGTTGGATGTCATGTACTGGATTTTCCAGTGGCATAGGCCGGTTCCACTGCAGAGCTCCCCTTAAGGCATTAAGAATTCTATTTAATGTCATGACATAACTAAATATTGTCTGATCACCTTGCACATGCAAATCCCCTTTCAACACATTGGCATGGTATGGTTTCCCATATAGATTTCATATGGGCTAACTCCCAACCGCTCTTTGGGTTTGATTCTGATTCTGAGCAATGCTAATGGCAATGCCTGTGGCCACTGTATTTTTGCCTCTTGGCAAATTTTCTTAACTTGTCCTTTAATTGTTTGATTCATCCGCTCTACCTGGCCACTTGATTGAGGTCGCCACGGAGTGTGTAAATCCCAAGATATGCTAGCATCCTAGCCACCTCCTGTACTATTCCTGCTACAAAGTGTGGGCCTCTATCTGATGACAATCCCAACGGCACCCCAAATCTAGGAATGATTTCTCTCAACAGTGTTTTGACTACCTCTTTTGCTTGATTTGTTCGGCAAGGGAAAGCTTCAGGCCAGCCTGAAAAAGTGCACACATACACTAATAGATATTTATAGTTCTGTGCTTTCGGTAATTCTGAAAAATCTATTTGCCAGTAATCTCCTGGTTCTGGTCCCACTTGTAATTTTCCTAGCTGGATCTGTTTCCTAACTATTGGGTTATTCTTCAAACAAATTGGACACATGGCATTCACCCGTTTTGCCAATGTTAACATCTGGTTAGAAACTACTTCCCTTTTTAGAAATTTCACCAATGCTTCTGCTCCCCAATGGCATTTATTATGTTCTGTCTCCAGAATTGTCTTCATGATCCTGGCAGGTACTACAACCTGTCCCATTCCGGTTACATACCATCCGGTTGCATTCTTTTGGGCTAGCAGCAGAGATGCCAGTTTTTCATCGTCTGGAGAATACTTTGGTTCCTGTAATAAATGTGGGGTTACTGGGCTCACCTTAACTGGTATCAAGGCCATTTGAGTCCATACTTCTCTAGCTGCCTCCCGAGCTGTCCAGTCTGCCATCCGGTTTCCTTCATAGATTTTTCCATCTTCCTTCCGATGTCCTCTAACATGCATCACTGCTACTTTCTCAGGTTGGTGAACCGCATTCAATAGAGCAAGAATCTCAGTTTTATATTTGATAGAAACCCCTTGAGAGTTCAATAACCCTCGTTCTTTCCACAAAGCTCCATGAATATGTACAACTCCAAAAGCATACTTAGAGTCAGTCCATATGTTTACCTTTTTTCCCACACTTAATTCCAAAGCCCTGGTTAATGCAATAATTTCTGCTCGTTGGGCCGAGGTTCCGGGAGTCAAGGCTTTTGCCTCTATTACTGTTTTTACTGTTGTTACAGCGTACCCCGCATACCTGGTTCCATTTTCCACAAAACTGGATCCATCAGTAAACAATTCCCAGTCTGGGTTTTCCATTGGGGTATCCTTTAAATCGATTCTGCTAGCATGTACCTGTTCAATCACTTCCATGCAATCGTGTGCCAGTTTTCCTTCTTCCTGCTCACTGCGGAGAAATTCTGCTGGGTTAACATGATTAGTCATTTTCAGTTCCACATCGTCCTGTTCTCTCAGGATTGCCTGATATTGTAGCATCCTGCTGGACGAAAGCCAGTGACCCCCCTTTTGTTCCAAAACTGCCAGTACCATGTGAGGCACAAATACCTCTATCTTCCTCCCCAAAGTCAATTTCCTGGCCTCCTGGATGAGGATCACTGTGGCCGTAACTGCCCGCAAGCATGACGGCCATCCAGCACTGACTGGATCCAGTTGTTTCGAAAAATACCCCACCGGACGTTTCCAGGATCCGAGTCTCTGAGTCAGCACTCCGAGTGCTAATTTTTGCCTTTCATTCACATATAACTGGAAATCCTTGTTCAGATCTGGGAGGCCTAATGCAGGGGCCTCCTTCAAGGCCTGTTTTAAGCCCTCAAAGGCCCTTTTCCTTTGTCGATCCCAGTGTAACTGTGGTTCCTTCAGGGCCTCATACAAGGGTTTAGCTAAGAGTCCAAAATTCAGAATCCACAGTCTGCACCATCCTACCATTCCTAAAAAGGACCTAAGCTCTTGATGATTTCTTGGAAGGGGTATGGCACATATTGCTTCTATTCGATTGGCTCCCAGCCTCCTTTGTCCTTGCATGATTTCGCATCCCAGATAAATCACACTCTCTTTTATTAACTGTGCTTTTTCTTTTGACACCCGGTAACCAGCCAGACCCAACATATTCAACAATGCAATGGTCAATTTCAGACACGTTTCTTTTTCTTCTGTTGCTAGAAAAATATCATCTACATACTGGAGGATGACATAAGAGAAAGGTGATTCTCTTACCTCAGCAGTCTTCCACTCTTCTAATTCCTTTGCCAATTGATTTCCAAATATCGTAGGACTGTTTTTAAAACCTTGAGGCAGCCGGGACCAGGTGAGCTGTCTCTTCCTTCCAGTGTCAGGATTTTCCCATTCAAATGCAAAATATTTTCTACTTTCAGATGCCAGAGGGATGCAGAAGAAAGCATCTTTCAAATCAATGACAGAGAACCATTTAAATTTTTCTGACACAGATGTTAACAGGGTATATGGATTGGCAACCACAGGGTGAATGTCTTTGACAGTATTATTAACTGCCCTTAAATCCTGCACTAATCGATACTTACCATTTGGTTTCTTAACTGGAAAGATAGGAGTGTTAAATTCTGATTCACATTCCTGCAGAATCCCTTGTGCTAAGAACTGAGTTATCAAAGGAGCAACACCCTTCTTGGCTTCTAATTTAATTGGGTATTGTTTTATTCTGACTGGCTGAGCTCCTTCCTTCAATTCTACTACTACTGGCTGGGCAGCCTTGCTTTTTCCAGGGTTTCCCGTTTCCCATACCCAAGGTACTACAGCTTGATCCACTTCGATGGGAATAGGGGAGGGAGATGCCAGGTGCTGAGTCAGTGAAATGCCTTAAATTGCAATTATGTGCTTGCATATAATTGTAATTTAAGCAGCTACATTTACCTTGGTGAGTGTAATCTTTTCTCTCTCTAGAGCTTACCATAATGCCATGGATAGCAAAAACAGCACCAGAAATTGGAAGCATCTGGTCAAGCTCCAGGTCTTCTCAATGCATCCTACCCACTAGTATCGATTTTACCTCTTCTTGAGTATTTACAGTAATGGTTCTTAGCCAACATCCCTGGAGGTACTATTCACTTACCAGTTATTCTTCTCCTTACACTGCCAACTTACCTACCAACTTCTGAGGCAGAGCAATTCCCATCTTTCATTTATACATTTATGTTATTGCCTTGAAGATATTTATAGATTGTGATCATCTTCCCCATGAGTCATCTCTTTTCTAAACTATTAATTCCTCCAGCATTTCTGTATGTGTGACCTGTTTTTCTAATTTTCTGGGTCACTGATGGAGAAGGGGAGCTGCCAACAGTTTGTAAATAGGGTGTGGGTCAAAGGAGAAAAGTGTTCAGAAGTGTTCAGAATTCTTACCTGAATGTCCTATCCCAAACTTTTTTTTCAGCCCCTGCTGAAATTATTGTAAATGTAACTTGGTGTCTGCTGGTTCACACTCCTGGTTCTCAATATAGCAAAGTCAAACATTAGATGAACCTCAGTCATTTAAGTTCACCTGTATTGAAATAGTTGTCCACAGCCATATTGAATTCAATGAAATGATGTACTGACGATAAAATTAGCTCATCACCTGCTCAGGACTTTAATTCAAGAGTTAACTTTGAATGTCTGCCAATTGGGCTGAGAGCGTTTTATAACTTGCAGAAATAATGTAGTACAGCTGGTAGGTACCAGATCAGGCTTCTTATTACTTAGCTTGTATGCCAGCTGCAGTGGATCTCAGCACAATTAAATTTGTCTAGAGTGAAGGTTCACTGAACATACATATATGTACACACACATTATACTATAGCTGACTTGATGTTAGCACAGAATGTTTTGCTGAAAATAAATGCTAGCTATCCTATGTAAATAAAATGTGCAGAGGAGAGGGTAAGATCTAGTTGCCTTGGAAAACTCAAATTTTAAGGGCACATTCTAATGCTTCAGGATATAGTAATTTACTCTGGCATCCTGTCATTGTGTCTTCACTGTATGCATTCACTATGTTCCAAATAAGATCAAAGAAAAGCAAATCCCTATCATCCTTCAGTTAAATAAATATTTAATCTGAAAAGAATAGGACAAACAGTGCATTAAGCATGTCATTCAGCCTGAATCTGATGACCTGACCTAGTTCCTTGTTTGCACAAAGTTCTACTTACGGAGCATCCTAAATTACAAATATTCTTCACTTGAGAAAACTCTTCAGCACAGTATCATGGTAAGTACAACGAAATAATACAGCTCATATGAGATGAAAGTGTCTTCAGGGACTCATAGAACAATGTCTGCCATAACATTGATGTATTTTATAGACTCCCTGCCCTTCCTTTAGTTCTCATCTGCTCTTGCAATGGCTTGCAGGAAGTTCAAGTGTTTGTGTACCAGCCAAGTAAGTTACAAACTCTATTTACAGCTGGCTCTTTCAAAATGCTTGCTTCAGCTCATGTATCTTTATCTTAGAAGACTCTCCAAGTGATATTTTCTTCATATTTATAGTGGAATATAAAGTAACTTTTCCAGCTGTGGCTGTAGAAAATATTTCATGTGTGGTAGAAAAACTGTCTCACTTGTGCAATAATCAGCATTGGGCATTACAGAATGTCATAATCCTGGTACTTGCGGTGTCTCTCAAGCAGTAACAGCCATTGCTGTCAAAATCATTCTGAATCCACAATATGTACATAGAAAACCAAATGGCTGGTAACTGCTCCATAAATTTTATGTTGATTGTCTTTACGTTACCGTTTAACATAAAGGGAAAAGCTCAAAATACTGGAATGAACAGTTTTGCCTTTAGTCAGTTACTTACTCTAGCACTTAGTAGAGCCTCAATATTGCTTTTAGAAAAGGTTTTGCTTCAGTCTGGTGTCCTGTGGAAGTCAGACCTAGTCTGGATTCTAGCTTCTGTATAGACTTTACACTTGGCATTTCTTAAGGACTGGTGGAAGAGAGAGGAAAGAGCCCAGTCAGGGCAATGTCAGTTTAACAAGGCTGTTTGTGAATCACTGAGGGGACCTTCGGGGATCATCAGTAGGGAGTAAAGAGAAGTGCTTGGTTAAACAGCAGTGTAAGTAGAGAAACTTTCAATTCATTAATCAATGAACGAGCAATGTCCACTTTCATACAGGTGAGATAGTAAAATATGGAGCCAAGAAATTCAAACTGCATCACCAGATTGCTTCCATAAACAAAATATTGCAAAGAACAATAGCTTTAGGGTCTTCTGAAAAATCTGAATAGTATTTACTTTTAACTGAAACATTAATCTTCATTTCTTTAGGGATGATATGTCACAGCCTAAAAGTGCATGTTAGCGGGCAGTGAGTCTAAGTATAATGAGGGATACAAAACATACATCAAAAACAAGTGCTGTATCCACACACTAGATCTTACCTGTTGTCTGTTAAATTCTTTTGTCCGTTAGTGCTGTTTGTGTCCTGATTATGGGTGCAACCTCATAGTGATTCTTACATAGGTAAGGATTAGTGACTGAGGAAACTCCATGGAAAAAACTGCTCACACCACCAAAAAAAATTATAACAGGCTTGCACTTGCTTCCACTACCCTCAGAGGCAGAGTAACATCATGAGGTGTAGCCTGCTTCTGTGAATGTTATTCATAGAAACATATCACAACTCTTCACACTGTGTTATATTCTGTATATGAAAACATACCTATTTTAATTTAGATTTCTCCTCCTTCCTCCATCAAAGCAAAACTAGATTTTTGACAGCCTCTTCTTTCTACCTACTTATTAAAATACTTTAGCAAACTTGAACACTGTTGTAAACAAACTCATTTAAGCCTGTCTTCCCCTGATAAGGATTAACACAAGCCAGACATTCTTTCTCTGTTTGCAGCTTCCTGAGAAAGTCATCTTTGTGGCAGACCTGTAAACCAGTGATTCAGGCTGCAGTGTGCTGTATCTCCCACTGTATTCTCTGGGATTCAAGACTGTAAACCCACTCCTGCTTCTGCAGAACTATATAGAGTGTTACCTTTATATTTTTCAAGAACAAAGCAGATCTATCAACAGCCCAAGCGAATAGAAAAAAGTTTTGAAAATTAATCCAAGCAGAGCATAATTATCTGGAAGGCAGTGCAAATCCAGGGACCTGAAAGTGTGTGTGTGTGTGTATCTCTCTCACTCTCTCTATCTCTGCAGAAACACTCACAGTTGGCTGCCCTCTGAATAAGCTGAAACTGTTGAATGGCAGTGTTCAGGCTGAGGAAGTTGGGGCTCTTCAGCCTGGAGAAGAGGAGGTTGTGTGGAGACCTCACCGCAGTGTCCAGTATCTGAAGGGAGCCTGCAAGGAAGCTGGAGAGGGATTCTTTGTCAGGAACTGTAGTAAAAGGACAATAGAGGGGTGACGGGCTCAAACTGAAAGAGGAGGAATTTAGGCTAGGTAAGGGTGGTGAGGCACTGGAACAGGTTTCCCAGGGAAGTTCTGGATGCCCCATTCTTGGCAGTGTTCAAGTCTAGGTTGGATAATGTAAAAGAAGAGAATATGGGTGACCTCACGCCTGAAAAGTTACAGCTGTATCCAATAAGGATGAGTGAGATAAAGGACAGGGGGTTTAGGTGGTAAGGGGAGGTTGATCGTGGAGGAGGAGCTTTGAGGAGCATGAAGGAGAGAATCATGAAGAAGGATTCCAGGGAGAGAGAATCACTGATGCAAGGTCAGTCTGGGTCTGCAGTTAGAGCCTGTTGTTGGAACCTGCAGTTATAGTCTAGCTAGGTAAAAGCCTGCATTCAGAGTCTGCAAACTGAAATATGCAGTCATAGTTCAGCAGGAAATAACCAGCAGTCAGAGGCTGCAAGGGAAACCTACAGTAGGAGGTTGCTGCAGCCAGAGTCAGCAAATAGTTGGAGTTAAGATGACTAAGCCATGAAGAGGAATAAACCAGGACCCTTTTATGCTGTCTTTAACAAGAAGTCTGTACCTCAGCTCATTTTTTACCCTCTAATAAGAGGGCTACTGCAACAGGAAAAGGCATTGAGCAACCTGGTCTAGAGGGAAGTATCCCTGCCCGTGGCAGGGAGGATGGAATTGAATGATGTTTAAGGGCCATTCCAATCTTTAACATTTTGTGATTATTGCAGTTAATCATTAACCTTGTCAGTTCTGCAAAGGCATTGAGGATGCAGAATAGCAGCAGGTGAGAAGGTTGGTAGGGAGTACTTGAGCATCTGACAGTACCTGGGCATCTCTTGTTCATTAAAATGTGAATAAGGGGCTTAAAGACATAAACTAAGCCTTGATGTTAGTCACCCAGTGCATGTGTTTCCATATTCTGGTGCAAACTCCTGTATCCCTCAGCAGGAGCTGAGGCAGAGTTCAGAAACACTCTGGACATAGGAAACAAGTAGTGAGGTGGGCTGAGTCATCTTTCTGATATCAGTGATGTAGCAGATTGGCCACTCCAGGGAGCTAGAGCTTCTCCATCATTCCTGTTGTCCTGGAAGACAATCCTGCTGAGAAAGGATGTGGATAAGGGGAAGGCAAAAAAATAGCCAGGAAATTTTACCAAGTGCAGTTCATTCTGTGTTGCATGATCTTAATGGTGCAATGGCCTGGAACTCCCACCCAGAAGTTAACCGTGAGCAAGCAAATGGCATTGCATTTGTGTGCTGGCAGACCCACATGTCTTCAGTACCAACCTTTTTTTTTTTTTTTTTTTTTAAGGAATTAGGTCACTAGGAGCCTTCTCTAAGGTGCCTTTGTGGAGCTTTTTAATACTTTGAAGTCTCAAACAGGCTCTTCAAGCCGCTCTAGAGATGCATCTGTGAAACTACAAAACCAGTAAAATAAGGGGGAGAAAACCTGGATGTAATTAGAAGCTGTAGTGAGAAGGTAACAGGCCTACATTACATTATGTACATATTGGCTTTTATCTAGAGCAGACATCCTCTTAGGACATGGATATTCCAGAGATAATTGTGTAGGACAGGCTGAAGCAAAGATTTTCTTGCCATTTTACACTTTCAAGAAGTGTGCAATAAGTTGTTGATCTGAGAAGAGAGTGAAATGGTTAAAACCAAACTCTCAAAACCTAATTTATACCTTCTGACCACTGCTTTCTTTTGGTGCAGCAGAGCAGCACCTTCTCTGGGGTGAGTTGCAAATGGGCTAGAGCAAGTCAAAGCAGCCTAGAAGCCTCATACATAGACTGAGGGACAAGAAGCATAGAGGCCACCAAAGGATAGCACTGCTAAGCAGCATTTTGCAGCATGGCCCCTTACAAATACCAGGAAGGTTCCTTACTCACTGCTGACAGCAGAAGGCATAAATTGAGGCATGAAAGCCTCTTTGTTCACTGAGCAGATGGAAATGTTTGGCTACTTTGTGGATTTCTTCTTGCAGTCTGGACTGGAATTACCCTTGGTTTTGTACCATCTAGCATTAATGTTTCCCAGAGTTGCCCCTTAAACAAAGCAAAAATACTCTACAGCATATTAACAGGATGAGCATATCACAGTAAATGGTTTTATACATAATACAACACGGTCATTAGCCAGCTGTGCACATAAAACACCAAGTGCAGGCAGCAGGATGTCAACCAGGTTCTTCTGCTCTGAAGGCAGTAGGCACAGAGGGCTAACAGAGCTCTCCCAGCCCGTGTGTTGCAATGGAGAATGCTTTTCCATCTGCAGTAGTCATCCTTCTCCAGGGTGTTTTACAACACTGCAAAATGCCTGTAAGCTGTGGGCTAGCTTGGTGAGGACAAACTAATTACACAGCAGGCAATAACTCCTCTGTGATAATCATAGATCTGTTGGCCATGATAAGTTTTAAGCCTTCCTAAATTACTGCCAGTCAGATTTGGACAGGTTTATGTCTTGTGATGTACCACAGTTAGAAACATCTCACACTGGCCTAGCCTAATGTCTGAATCTACCTGCTCATCATATTACTGTATTTCTATGTAATTAGAGAAAGAGAAAATATTTGACAATATAGTATAGAAGGTTTTTATTAGCAAAACTTTATGACCACAAGTTTTACTGGCTAAAGTTTTATACCCACACCAAGTTACATATGTCATCCTTAACAAGGGCAAATAAAACTTGTATATTGTGCCACATACACTGTCATGTATTCAGAACATACCTCAGGACCATTTCTGCTTTAGTGTCTGCATTGCCTCTTTGACAGTGGAAACACAAAGACATGGACTTGATGCTCCTGGAAGCTCTACTGGTGAAAACCAGAGGAAGACACTGATGTGGGTTCCCTATTCTCTTTGCTGCCTATGTATTTGGTAAGTCTAGGAGTACATGCTAAGGACTAGTGTTTGCTATGGTGGCTGGCTGGTTTCTGAGAAATGAAGTTGTATTTTCTGTTGTCCAGTCAGAGGATGGAACTAGGCAAGTAGATAAGTTGATGATATTTGATGGGCGGATTTTCCAGCACTATTTTATCTCGGCCAATTATTGCTTACAGTTGAATTGCAAGGAGTCAAGGAGATTGTTGTTGTAAGCTCAGTGTAAATTCAGGGAGCAGTTAAATAGCGTAGGCAGATTAACATCTTTTCAGGGACAAAACCACTTCCTGATAACTACCTGTAAGCAATTAAGACTGCATCAGTTTTCTATAAGGCCTAACCATAGCTACTGTGAAGGAAATGAAGTAAAGGCTTTTGTGTTTCTACTTTTTAAGGAATACAAATGATTTGCCTCTCCCAGTTTACACTGTCAGAGCTTATGCAGTGCAAGTGAGAGAGGAGAACTTCAGATTCCTGAAACATTTGAATCCTAGACTTCACCCTAGTGTGAAACAAAGATGGAGTTTCCTAACCCTCTGCTATGCAAGTGCATTTGCTTTCACACCTGAACTGCAGTGGAGTTGAGCTGGATGGAGTGTTTATCTCAAGCAAATAGCTCTCTCTCTTGAGTGGAAAAAAAACCCATTGGAACTGCAGTTTCATGTTAGTCTCTGAGATACCTATGCTGTATGGGATCACTGTAAGAGGGAGAAGAAAACAAAGCAGGAGCTGGCTCAGAGAGAGAGATTCAGCAAACATCAGCAAACTGCCAAGCGATCATTTTAGTGCTGCAGTTGTTTGCCTCTGCAGCATTTCACGAACATCCATCAGAAAAGCTTGATGGGGAGAAGTCTTTTTTAAAAGGTGAATTCTGTGGTGGCAGTTTCATTTGGAAGAGAGAGACAGTGCAGTATTTCTTTCATAGGAGAGAAAAAAAAAGCAGATTTGATAATAAACAGTTCCTATATTTACTCTGCTACTATTACATTACCTTTTATAAGCACTCCCATTTAGTGTTATCTCCTATCAGTATCTGCCTAAAATCTCTATAGTACCCTGGATGGAGTTTACTGTGTATTCACTGTATTTTTGTATCAGTTCTCTCTTCCCTTGAAGAGATGCTGACAGTAGTGAGCAGCTTTACAGTAGGAAAGCTGTTGTGCTTTCTCATCATAATGGCAATATAGGAAAAGCATTCAAGAAGGGTAAAACAAATGGCCTTTTTTTATTTAAAGAGTAGTGAATACATTCCCCTTTATCAGTGGTAACAAGTGCTGCTTAGAGAGGTTTCCTAGTTGAATGGAAGGTTTCCAGAGGACCTGAATATGACTAAGTTGTAACCCAGTGTTCCCTGAAAACTTTTACCCCACAGGGTTTGCATTATTCTTTCTGTTTTGTCCTCTAATACCTCTCCTTTTCTTAATGTTGATGGACTGTTACGTTCTTATATAACAACGTTCTTTCAAAACCTGAAATCATCTGACTAACCAAATATTTGTGGCAGAACCATTTAATTTCAAAGAACTTGAGCACAGTGTCATAATTCAGCCCTGGTTCACTTGGGTTTTGGCTGAGGCAAGGGCTTTTCTCAAAGCACCAAGTGATATGAACTTTGCTTCCCTCAGTCCTGTTCTTTTCAGGTATTTGGTTCTGATGCTGTCACCTCTGCATTAGCTGGTGAGTGCTGAAATAGAGCAGAAATAATGTGGTGCTTTACTGTGGCAACTTTACATATAAATAACTCACAGTTGGAGAGGTTATTACCTGACATTATACATTCAGTTGTATTGTAACTATATGCTCCTTGGACATTTTTCCACAGCAGTTATGATGGGAGTGGGGTAATGGTACTTTTTTTTGTTTTGTTTTTCCTGCAGATGGAATTTACACAATGGAACTACTACAAAAAGTAGTTTTTCAGATATCAGAGCTACACATTCTTGGGTTGCCTGCACTTATGGGAAGGGAGTTGCAAATCTGCAAATTTGTAGTCCTGGGGCCAAGGACTATAAAAGATTTGATGATTTGTGTTGTGAAGAGTGCAGTCTTTGCTATTGATCTTGGTGCAATGTCCTTGTTGGCAAACCAAGAGAATATAAACCCCCTGCTCTCTTAAAGGCGGCACTGGGTTGGTCAGGTCTGCTTAGGATCATTGGATGATAATTCATAATCAATTGTCTTGTAAACCCTTTGTGACAGAGTACAGGCATTGGCTTGCTACTACTAAACTGGTTAATCATAGATGAGTAAGAATCTGGGCAAGTGAGCTTCCAGAGGACACTGGAACATCCTATTTGATACATCTATGGGCTTCTCCTGATGCTGGAGAAGGAACAAAGACTCCTTTCAGAGCAGCAGAGGAGTCTGCTGATAAAGCAGCTGCTTTATCTGTAAATTCTGGGACTTCTTCTGTTCAGACCTTGTCTATGCCCCATCACAGTACACTCATTTTTCGGTATCACATTTGCCTGGGCAGCTACTTCAGCGTGCAGTAGCTGTCTCCATCCTGCTGTTCATCGCTGTCAACATAACCAGCCTTCTCCTCAAACCTAATTCTGCCTTTCAAGGGTCAGGAGCTGCTGCTGAAATATCCTTTCGTAATCTTTGATATCCTCTTACTGCATCTCACTGTACTAACAATATAGCCTGGGGTTTTGCATAGTGAGCTTGCTGAGATACCAAAAGCAGAGATTATGGGCTGCCATGTGGCAGTGATAGCAGCAGTGACTGCAAATAGCTTTTGACTCTGTGTCAGGCCCTGTGCAGAGGCAGATGGTTAGAAGTTGTTCAGGCAATATTCAGTTTTCTCAAGAGGAAAAGATGGTCATCCTGATTCCTGTTTGTGTACCATGGTTTGGGAACAGTTCACATAGCCACAAGCGCACAAACACCTCATCACAGATCTGAGAGACTTGGATTGGCAGTGGCTAGTGTTTGCAAAAGGAGAATTACAGTTTGTCCCCAAAAATATTTCCTTCGTAATTCAGTCTACTAAATTGCACGGACGTTTTCCGTGCTGCCACAATACTGTATTATTGAAAATATCCCAGAACAGCTTTATTTTATGTCTCTGCACCCCACCTCTCAGCTCCAGTTTGGTACAAGCATAGACTGCTAATTCATAGCATTATTGCCAGATCTGTACAGGCCCAGAGTCGTCAGTGATGAGGGTGTAAAACAAAGCAATCAGGCAAATTTCAAGTTCTGTTTTGGGGGAGGAATAAAAACTGGAAGCCTGTGGTTTTTTCTTTCTTCCATTATAGTATTTACATAAATTTTAATTACTCCCTTTTCTTTTTTTCCACATCAATTTCCATAATGTAGTAGGGATGAGTGACAGGCCCAGTATGCTATGCTAGAAAGGGATGGGATTATTAAGAAAACAGATTAATTGAAGCTTCTGGTCATTGGAACAGCTGCTATTGTAGCCAGACTGAAAACCCTGAAGTACCATCTTTTTAAATAATCAGAAAAGTTATTGAAGTGCTAAAAAATGTTCTGTGCCTGAGATGAAGTTCTTTGTATTTGATGAAAGATTGAATCAAGTTGGGCTGTGATGGTATCTTAGTTCCTTTGCTTAAGAGTAAACTTTAATCTCATTTATCCAGACCACTTATACTTTGCTTAGGAGTGTGTTTGGTTGACCCCTCGCAGTCCCTTGTACTAAAGCAATGCTTATTAAATCAAGTGTGATTTTATTAGAACAAGAATATTTAGACAGAATGGCCCTTGACATTAATGTTCCTTATCATATGGAGCCTGCTTATTAATTTTGATTAAATGTGTAAACACTCTTTTAAATTTTTTTTTCTCTATTCTTCTCGTGGTATGGGGCTAGTGAGGAGAGAAAGGACATTATTTTCTTTGCTGTACAAGTCAAATATTTTTGAAGATGTGGGGAAAACTGTGCAGTTACTCTTTTTAACATGAGCTGTTGGAAATGAGAGACCTTATCCACACACTTTTGAACAGTTGCAAAATATGTGGATGCTTTTCCTCAATAGTGAATTAAGCATTAGTAATGTCTGTCTCAAGAGCAGGTTTTCATCTGCAGACAAGACCTGAAGTAGCAGTTAATGCCAAATGCACCTTTAAATCTTATTGTACAAGACTGTGGAGGGTAGAAAAATAGAGGCTGAGATCAAACAGTCAGCTGTTTCTTAAATCTTGCTGGTTGTGGTTTATCTCAATTTAAAAGGTTCTTTTTTTGTAATCTTTGGGGGGGGGGGTCTGATATTCTTTATTATCAAATCCTTATGAAGAACAAGAATTATCTGATATTACCACAGAAATTGAGAAGAATTGACTTTAGTACAGTCAAAAAGGTTTCATAGAGTATATGAAACAGGTTGCTAGATTTTTTTGTTCTGTATTTTGTGCACAGACAGTTCAGTAAAACATTTCCATGTATTACATTGCATGGGCTGTTTCCTCCCTCTGGCATCTCACTGATGAACAGAGCCTTCTAGTATCATGAGACAGCCTTCAGTGT